>JAIPRM010000004.1:129594-147175 GCA_025469315.1 Stegophylla sp. TES_Ste_2020
CTTAAAATGTTCAAACATAATCTTCATACTCCTACAGAACTAAATAGTATTATTATGATTTAATATTTTTTAAATTTCTTGTAGGTAGTGCACGTGCACTTGTGCACTTACATACGAGCCGCCACTGCCTTGTATATGGTTTATTTCGAGTTATTTTCCGGTCCTAGGCAAAAACAAGTCTCCAACTAGTTCAACTGAATAAAAAAATAGCAGAATATACTTTGCACCATGGGTATTCTTTACTCATTGGGTGAGATATTCTTTGGGGGTGAGTTGAATTTTAAATATACGATAAATCATTTCTTCATTAAAATTAATTTGAGCGGAGCTTCAGTAAATAAGGGACAACAATAATTGCCAGTTTTATATTACGTATGTTTAACAGTTATAACATATTTACATTCTGATTCTACCTGAAGGCTGAAATTCGTCTATGATAATGTTTTGTTGAAATTTTCAAGATTTAAGCAATCTTACTTTTGTAAGAATCTGTGTCCATTTAAGTATTCGTGAAAATAGTTGTTTTTGCCTTCTTTTGAAGTTTATAGCTCTTATGATTAAAAATTACCGAAACTGATTTTAATAAAAACGTAAATATAAGTTGACTTTTATAACATGAGGAAGCTATTATATAATTTTCCGTCTTAAAATAAAAAAATTAATATGTTACATGTTACGTAATAATAAAGAAAAAAAATCTGTCATTATTTTTATTAATCGTCATTTGAGCAGTAATTCTATAATTTAAATACTAGTAAAAATTTATTGAGAACGCTAATTTTCATTAAAATTACACCAGTTATAGAAAAACACGTGAAGAATCCTTTGGTAAAATAAAACATTTAGCGTAAATTAAATTTGAAAAATTTTAACGTTTTGATTGAAAGAAAAATCATTATCTTGTGTAAAAATGACCAGTTTCATACAAACTCTTACTTTAAATGGTTATAAAAATAAAAGTTTGATACAAGGTAATTCTATAATACATATAACATTTACAACTTTTGGGATAAATATATTATCCTAAAAGTAGTCAATTTATTCCTCCGTCTGTATTACACTACTGTTGATAATGGGTGAAAACTTTAAGTTTCTAGATCTGTTAGTTTTGGAATAGGGTTGAAATTAATAAAAGTCGATTTCATTAAAATCTCGTTAACGGATAATTTTCCGTTTTTACTAATTTTTTTGACTGGTTTTCCTCGTTTTTGGAACTTAAATTAAAAACCTTAGTAAACTACCACTTGGTTGTAATTTTTAATCTAAAAATTAAGTGTATGAATTTTTTGGACAATTATTTCTTCACACAAAATCGTTTTCATAAAATAAAAATAATTTGGGGAAAAATAATGTAAAGGCAAGAAAGCCGAACATACTTCACACCACGGATATTTTTCGCTCTTCGGGTCAGATACTCTTGGTGGGTTTGTGGAATTTTTAAGGAACGATAAATCATTTCTTCAATAAGATTATTCTGAACGAAAAAAGTTAATAATATAAATATCAATAATGGTCGTCATTTTCAACATACTTACCAAGAGTATCTTAAGAGCGAAAAATATTCGTGGTGCGAAGTATGTCTGGCTTTCTTGCTTTTACATTACTTTACTTTTTTTTATCTAATATATAAAGAAAAATAAAATTAAATGATAAAAAAATTTAGAAAAATGTCCAACATTTTTTTTCCACATTTTCAAAATATTCTTATGCCAAAATGTTTCTCGTATTATTGTCTGTCTAAATTTAAATTTTCATAAAGTTTGGATCAAAAAATAACCTCTCTAAAGTACCAACTAGAGACAAATCCGGTTTCAAAAAGTTGCTGAACGAGACTTTTAGACCAGTAGATCCATACGAAAAAGTGTTCTCAGAAAAAAGAAAAGAAAAAAAGCCGGACATACTTCGCACGTTGGGTATTTTTTGCACCTCGGGTGAGAAGCTCTTCGTGGGAGAATTATTACATTTTAAAGAAACGATAAATCATTTCTTCAATAAAACGATTCTGAGCGTAAGCTTCAAATACTATACAATAATAATAATAATTGGTAATAAGGATATATTGAACAAAATGTTATTTAATAATGTTGGGCATTCGATATTTGTGTACGTGCGTGCGTGTGTGTATGTGTGCGTGTGTGTATGATGTAATAAATGTCATAATAAAAATAAAAAATGCAATAAAAATCTATTTTTATAAAATAATAAATGGTCAACCTCTTAGTAATTACTGTAATTGGCATTTTGATCTTTTTATGGGAATCGCTGAGTTTTGATCTATTTATATATAGAATGAATTTTTTTCGAATAATAGGTACATTGAATAAAATTCACTAAATTTTTTCAAATGTCCAGTAATAGTCTAATATTATTTATTAGTAACAAAGTAATCCATGTTTATTTTTATTTATAGTATTTAATATTTATAGAGATTTTTCCATACTTTTTCCAATTTTTCTTCAATCAAAACCTTATAAAACTCAATTATTTGTTCGTAAAAAATTTTATTACACCAAAATATTCTTGTAATTCTCTATCTATGTGCCAAGTTTTGTAAAGATCGGTCATCCCAATTATTTTTTATATGCGTTGAAGTGTGTAATTTTAAGTAAAACTAATGAATTCTGTCAAAATCCTAAATTTAAACACTTATAAAACAAAAACTTGACTAACGATTTCCGACATTTTTTCAGTACCGTTAAAAATATGTATATATATGTTTATTAAAAATTACCTCTCAAAACCATCTAAATACAAATTCTGATTCAAGGAGTTACTCATCAAAATTTTTTGGCAAGTTTTTCTATGCAAACGTGTTGTGTTCATAGAAAAAAAAAAAAAATGATAAACATGTAAAATTTTTTAAAATCACTAGTTTCTTTCCTCTTTTTAGAATCTAAAAGCTAAACATATTAATACGTCTTATTATCTGTTTAATTTTCCATCATTCTATTAAACTAAATTCAAATAATATTAAAATTAAAAAAAAAGACAATTAAATGTAATTAACTAATTCTTATTAACTAAATCTTTCTATTTTAATTATATGTTATTTTCTAATACCTTTTTGTATTTAATTTGTGAATTTTTATTATTGTGTTTTTAGGATCGTAACACGTTTCATAGGTTCGATAAATTTAATGCCAAGTACAATCCTATTGGAGAATCTCGTCTTAGAGAAGTATTCTTAAAAACAGATAATCATACGGGTGGAAAATATTTTGCTCGTGTAATTAATGAAGTGGCAGCTGACTTAGAGGAATCAAAATATCAAAATGCAGAACTTCGCTTATCAATTTATGGAAAAAGCAGTGATGAGTGGGATAAACTAGCCAAATGGGCCATTTCTAATAAAGTGTATTCTGACAATATTCGATGGCTAATTCAAATTCCACGACTATTGTTAGTATGCAGTAAAATATATTAAAAGAAATAGTAGTATAAAATATTACTGCTATATTATATGCATTTTAAATTTATATAACTAATTATCATATTATTTTTTAATATTCTCTGTTTTAGTGACATATTTAAGTCTAATAATATTTTTGACAACTTCCAGCAGTTGTTAGACAACGTATTTTTGCCATTATTTGAAGCCACAAATGATCCTAATTCACATCCAGATCTCCATAGGTAATTATAAATAAATGTTTTGATAATGTTCTATAATTCACCCAAGCATATTTAATAAGTAATAATCAGTTTTTTTTTATAATTGAAAAAAATTAAATATAGATATATTACTGTATATCTAACTCATATTTTTTGATTAACAAAATATCAAATATATCCAAAAATCATTATTTACTATTTCAATTTATGTACATATTTATTTTAGATTTTTACAACACGTAGTTGGATTTGATAGTGTTGATGATGAATCAAAACCAGAAAATCCATTTGTTGACCGAGATGTTCCCAAGCCAGCACAATGGAAAGAAACAGATAATCCACCATATGCATATTATCAATACTATATGTATGCTAACATGACTGTACTCAATCATCTTCGAATGTAAGCTACGAAAATACTCAGTATAACAATATACATTTTAAATTTAAGTTTAAAAAAATTAAATAATAATTATATCAAATATATATTAATCATAGATACAATATTTTACTCAATAAAATATTGTTTATGTAAAGAAAAGCTAAACTAAACCGTTAGAACGCTTTTTTCTATTTAAAAACATGGTATTAGACAAAAAAAAAAATCATTCATATATCATCATTGTATAACCAATACATTTTGGTTTCATTTAGAATATGCAATTTATGGTGATTTCTGTTAAACTTTTTTTTTTCAAATGTGTTGGTGACATAGGTTCTATTTTTTTTTTTTAAAGTACATTACAATGACAGCGGTGTTGTGTGCTATCTACACATTAAATGTTATCTACTTATTTTAATATGTTATTTTTTATTTTTCAATAACAGAGGGTTGTTCATGAAAATATTTTTTCATTAAAAATGTATGTGCATGTAATCATATTTTAAAAATAATGGTGCAATCCAAAATGGCTGTAAACACTTAGTTTTGAACTGAGAGGAAGTGAAGTGGTGTGGAGCTAATACCAAATTATGTTTATATTATACCTAAAAATTACGTTTTACACAAATGTATGTTACACAAATAGCCTACCGATATGGTATTTTCACAGAAAATTGAGAGATTTACTTATCATTTTGAATGCCGAATGTGAAACGTGAAGGGTGAAACGCAAGTTTGTAAAGTGAGCAAAGCAAAAGTAGCTGCGGAGCGAAGTAACCTTAATATTTTATAAATACTTATTATAGTACACGTCCCTTAAAACCACATAGTGTGATGAACACCTAAGATCATGACATCAAATCACACATAGAACATAGATATCTTTTTACACGTAAATAGCGTACATCATCAATATAGTACATCTTCTCTACCATAACAATTCACATAGATAGATAAGCAACAAATTACTGATACATAATTTATAATTATTGAAACTCAAATAAGTTAACATCATATTTTTAGC
The DNA here is from genome assembly GCA_025469315.1 of Stegophylla sp. TES_Ste_2020. Classification (NCBI taxonomy): domain Eukaryota; kingdom Metazoa; phylum Arthropoda; class Insecta; order Hemiptera; family Aphididae; genus Stegophylla; species Stegophylla sp. TES_Ste_2020. Next base: position 134,613 of record JAIPRM010000004.1, read on the forward strand.
GAAATCAATTATTTACTACACATTTATCTAATTCCATAGCTAACCATTTAATAAATTAAATAAAATCATATGTGTACATTTCACTGAACTATATTACCTACCAATGAATCAAAACTTAACTGTATTGTATTTATTATATTTTATTTATAGTAAACAAGGATTAAATACGTTTGTGTTAAGACCTCATTGTGGCGAAGCGGGTGCTGTACAACATTTGGTATGTGGTTTTATGATGGCTGAAAATATATCACACGGACTGCTCTTAAGAAAAGTACCAGTACTCCAATATTTATATTACGTTGCCCAAATTGGAATAGCCATGTCACCTTTGTCAAACAATTCATTGTTTTTAAATTATCACCGAAATCCATTACCCGAATATTTGGCTCGTGGTCTGGTAGTCAGTTTATCAACAGATGATCCTTTACAATTCCATTTCACCAAGGTGAGTAAAGTCATGACAAAATAGATCTATTTTGTCATGAATAAATTTAACCTATAGAGTAATCATTATCTTTATTGATGACACTATATAAATTATCTAAATTTTTATAATATATTATAATTGTATGTTTAAATTGCTTTCATTTATTATTATTTTAGGAACCTTTAATGGAGGAGTATTCAATAGCCGCTCAAGTATGGAAATTATCTGCATGCGATATGAGTGAGCTGGCTCGAAACTCTGTATTGATGTCTGGATTTCCTCATAGGGTTAGTTATTTGATGTATGGATTAACAAATTTTAGCTACTGATATTTAATTTAAATATAGATCAAACAGTATTGGTTGGGACCGAATTACACAAAAGAAGGGGTAGCAGGAAATGACATTTCAAGAACCAATGTTCCAGATATTCGAGTAGCGTATCGTAATGAAACCCTTTTAGACGAGTTAGCAGTCATATTTGGCAATATCTCAACAAATACATCACCATCATCTACAAATATTGGATCAAATAATTAAATGCTTTATACATAGATTAATATATTTGATATAATATATACCACAATTATTTAAGGCAAATTGTATTCCATATTATAATAACGCAAATTATTATTATTATTACTATTATGACAAAATATTTAATCTTGGCATGCAGGTCCAGCAATATTTTATATTTCACTAATCGGGTAGAATATATTATTATTTTTACATTATTTAGTTATGTATATCAACCAATTATAAAAATGTCTATATATTTGGTAAATAGCTAATATCAGTCTTATTCAATCTATATTATAAACTATTATAATATATGTCAGCATAATAAAGGGTGAAAATATTAAAATATATGTAGTCTTAATAATAATTCTTAAATTGTTAAAGATAATTATGTTTAGTAGTTTTTATCAACTATACATTTTAATGTGATATTTTATTTTTCCTTTAAAATTGTAAAATCAAGAAATGTTATTTTGATTATAATCTGTAGACTATAATATAGTTATAATGATAATCTTAATTCAGTATGTGTTATATAAACCTTCTATATACCAATGCAATTGAAATATTACTATATTGTATATTTATACATATATATTATTATACATATATATATATATGTTACCATAAAAGCCGGATCACTAGGTAAACCTTGGATTTACTAGTTAATTCTAGGTTTTACTGGTTGTATTCAGTAAATTCTGAAATTCATAATTTTATTTGGGCTTTTACTAAAAACGTTTTGTACATCCTAGGATGTACAAATTGAGTTAGTAAAAGCTGATCGATATACAATAACATATAATTTTTAAGCGATAAGCTTCGTGAAAATTATAATTATTATATTTTATTGAAACAAGTCAAGCTGACCGATATAGGACACATAATATTTCAGCGATGAGCTACGTAAAAATTATAATTATATTTTATTAAAACAAATCATTAAAAAGAAATTTTTGAATTTTGTTTTTAGGATATGATTTATTCGATCCCTACCACCATGTCCTGTTTCAATATGAGAATTTTTTTATATAATGGATCTTTAGATCCACTTTCGACTGGAGAAATAAGTTTATCTTCATTCCCAATACAAAGAACATCAAAACGTTTTAATCTCTGATAATGGATTGCTTTTTTGACAGCGACTGTTTTTGATTCCTTCAATTCTCGTAAATACGTATTGTACATATTGTACATTTCACATATTAAATAAAAAGTATTACTAGAATCCTTATTTCTAATTATTGGATTTAAAACATCATAAAACCTTTCTATATTAGTCATGTTTAAGTCAAATTAACAATGAAAATAAACGTAATAATATCAATAAATTAAAAATTACATTAATTAATCACAATCCAATATAATCACTATGCGCACAATATTTGTACACGGTCATACAAATGGATCTGTCAAGCACGTAAAATCCAGACAATATATGTACCTAATAAAACCATATCTGAATGATAACGTATTGCTAGTGCCACCAATTAATATATCAGCTATTACTAAAATGTATCTTATATCATATGACAATAATCTTAAATCATGAACCTAAAACTTGTTTTAATAAAATATAAATTTTTACGTAGCTCATTGCTTAAAGATTATGTGTCGTGTATCGATCAGCTTTTACTAACTCAATTTCTACATCCTAGGATGTACAAAACGATTTTAGTAAAAGCCCGAATAAAATAATGAATTTCAGCATTTACTAAGTACAACTAGTAAACCCTAGGATTAACTAGTAAATCCTAGGTTTACCTAGTGATCAGGCTTTAACGGTAACATATATATGATCATTGATGTCTGGGAAAAATTGATTAGCGACCAGAGAAGGAGGATTTATAAAAAATTGAACTCCACAAAGCGCATTAAAAGGAAGTTAATTGTTTGAAAATTATCAAATATTTCTGAGTTATATACTATTTATTTATAAGAAGGTTTGTGTTAAAAATTGAAATGTTTTTTTCAATTCAAATGTCAGTGACATATTATTTATTTGATAACAATATTAAAAATTAAACTGGCACTTGAAAAGTCTAGTCATAGGAAAAATGTCCCATATTTTCCCACCTTCAGGTGCTCATGTTTAAGGTGAATTGTGTTACCAATATCCACATTAATTTTAAATAGGTATATTTATTAAGTAGATATTGATTGTTGTATTGCAGTTACTCTTGGTGGGTGTGTTGAAAATGATTATTATTATTGTTCTTTATATTATTTACATACTTTGCTCAGAATCGTATTGTAGAAGAAATGATTTATTGTTTCTTTAAAAATTCTATACATCCACCAAGAGTATTTGACCCGAGAAGCAAAAAATATCCGTGGTGTGAACTATCCTCATACACAAAGTTTACATAAATTTGGGAGCCTCGAACCACCCACATTGGCCATTTCAACCTACAATAAAATTTAATTAATTGCGTTTCTTCGAGTACAATATTTTGTTTGACTTTCCAATTGATCCCTCCAGCTGATTCGTGATATTTTCTCAGGCCGGTGTCACAGCACCAGTCACCCTGGACGTTCTGTTCGGCTGTTATTGTATTTAAGGAGTTCAAGACGAGTCGACGACACCTGACAAGCTTGGCTCTGCCCATCGCACATTATTTACTTTACTTTACTTTTTTTTAATCTAATAAACGAAGAAAAAGGGGGAATTGATGGGGGAAAAAAATGTTAGAGGAATGTCTAAAACTTTTTTGACATTTTCAAAATTTTCTTAGCCAAAATGTTTGTCATATTATTGTCTATCTAGGTTTAAATTTTCATAAAGTTTGGATTAAAAAATTATGGTTGTAGAGTCTATTATGTCAAAATTTGGATAGTCAACCCCCCCCCCAAAAAAAAAAAAAATTGAAGAATTGAGAAATTAAAAAAATGAACACTTTAAAGTACCAACTAGAGGCAAATTCGGTTTCAAAAATTTGCTGATCAAGACTTTTGGACTAGTAATTTTCCATACGAAAATTTGTTTACAGAAAAAAAAATAAACATCACCTATTGTAAAAATACTAGTTTCTTCACTTCGTTTTCTATAAAATTCTATCAATACGCTTCAACAACGTAATACAACAGTTTATCTACCTATTTTTAAACTTCTACAGAATTTAGAAACATTTTTAGTAGTAACTCCTGCTAATGGAAGATTCTTTTCAACAAAAAGATTTAGGATTTTAGGATTTTCTCTAGGAGGGGGATAAGGAATTATATAAATTGTCGTAAAAATGTATAGAACATTATTATTTATTAATATAAAATGTAATAATAATGTTAATAATAATATAATTTTAAATATAAAATGACGATGAGGAAATCATATAAGTAGACCAAGTTTGTGATTATCAAATAATTTTTTCATTTTACCTACCTAAGTTTTAATGCACTTATTAATTAAATTATAGGAACGCCTTAAAAGGTTTTAGTATTTTAAAGAGGATGTGCTAAATATCCAAATTTATATCCGTGCAGATTTGTAATTTATCTCAGTCTGGTCAAATCGAAAACTCTAAATATTACAAAGGCATTTCATTCATAATTTGTTTTGGTTCAAAATTTGATATTTATATAATTTACAATATTAGCTAGGTACTCAATAGAAGCAATTTTGTGAAGAGTTTATTCAAAAGTTATTAAAACGTGTGATAGATTTTCCCAAGTTTTTATCTCAAAATAGTTTTTAAATTCCTGTAGTTGATTCAAGAAATACAATTTGTCTTTATATTTCTCTTAGTTATAAAAATTATATTCATAAGAATCTAATATTTCACTTGCCTATGTCGTGTAAAGAACTGATTAATTTTTATTTTTATTCTTTTTTTTTTTTTAATCTAAAATGCAAATCTTTGATTTGAATGTATGACTTGGTACCAGTTTGAAATATTAATAATTATTAATTATCATGCTAATGAATTTATAATAATATTCTTTAATATAATTCTCATATACATTGCCACAATAAAATAAATAAATAAATAACGAAAAATAATAAAGAACGTGGAGTACGCAAGATAGGTATTTTTCCGTTTTTATTAAATTTTTTTATAGTTTTAACATAAATGAGACAAAACTATTGAAAGTAAAGAATAATAATCTCTAAAAAATAATATGGCAATAAAATTATCTATCGTAAGCGTAGAATAAATGTACTGATCTGAGAATGTGTTCGATTATATAAATGTGTTTCCTGAAGAAAATAGGTATATAAATATCGATGTAAAACTAAAACTCTTTGATTCCTCATAGAATTTAAAATAGGTAACTGAATACGGTTAAAAACATTGACATACTTTTCACAAATCGAATGAATTTGTATTTTCTTCACAAAATAGTGACATAAAAAAGGTCAAGGGAGGGGATCTATCCCTCATATCCTCTTTCATAAATACGCCACTGGAAGAGATTGAAAACATATTTGCGAAATAACCACAACTTAAATATGTTTAGTTTTTATGTTTTTCATTTAGTTAATGTAGTTAATTAAGGTTTAATGTATATGTTACTTCGGTAAAAAAATGATGGATTTAATTATTATTTCACATTAAATTTATTTTTAAAATTAAATCTGATTATTAAAGCGGATTCGCATTGAAACTCATGTAAAATATGTGTTTTTTTTTTAACACCCGAAAAAACCATAAATCACAATTAACCCGAATAAATGTACATTTAATCGTAACCAGAAATGTTTAATAACACAAAACATTTGAATTTTTATTCAACACTCGTAACCCAAATAAATGAGTAATGACTCGGGTCCAAAGCCCTGGTATATAGCATTATTGTATACACCTCAACCCTCCCCTACCATGGATATTCCACTTGATAAGCTTACTAACAATGGCCACGGATATCTAAGTAAATTATTTCTAAAATATTTTCTGATTTTAAATGTATTTGTCAATTTTTTTTACCGCAATATGAATTTATTTACAATTTTTTCGACACATGTATTTATTCATAAAAATTGCTAAATACGTAAAATAAAATGTATAGGTACCAACTGCTTCCATGTCATACCAAATTAATTTGTAATTTAGTCTGCAATGCGCACAACTAAAAAAAAATATGTAAAAGTCATAAACATCCTAACATTCTCAACCCTAGTAATTACTCATTAGTTATTAGAATGTTATAATAACTTTTTTTTACTTAGTAGACATTTAATAAAATGAGTGGGTCCCAAATAATTCACAAAATACTGACCTAAATATTGTTTAGTGTATTTAACTGGAAAATCATATTTTCTAAATTCTGTTTTATAATTTATTAAAATCCTTATGATAAATATCTATTTTAAATAATTTAATTATGTTGTATAAAATATGAATTATTTTTATGTAGGCACCCCACTGAAAAACATCCATTTTTTTTTGTAAATTTTGTACGAAAAAGCTTGTAGGGTATAATTATTCATACAAATTCGAATTTCTCTACTTTGATTAATTTGTAGGTAGTGAATTTAATATGTTACCTGGAAGGATAATCCATACAATTAGACCACAATGACAATTACATTGATACAGTGAATAATAAATGTATCTCATAGTTTATTTTGATACCTAAATCATAATGCACACAAATTTTGTTTGCATAACTTACTTACTTAGTGAGGAAGTACTTGGCTTCGTATGAAATGATATAAACGCTATTTGGACTTCATTATAGGTAAATGAAAAAAGTACCATCTGGATTTATAGAGTTACTGATCGAAATTTTTGGACAATAATATTTTTGTACGAAAAAGTGTTTCCAGAAAGAAAAAAAAGACACCATTATAAAATCTTAAGTATAAAATTGGTCAAAATAATTCCTCGTCAAGTAAATAAATTGTTAAAACAAATAAGTGTACATATCCGATTCATTATTATTATTTATTCGTGATATGACACTTATATGTTTAAAGATCTTATAAATGGCCGCCCTTTGTTTTCTTACCTAGGTATTTTTTGCATGGAATTCGTGATATAATTATATCAATAAATTATATCATTTTATTTTCACTAGAGCAGAGAAAAAAAAAGTAAAATTTTTTTGCGGAGGTCAAGGAGTGTACACGTGAGACGTTATGTGTTGTTTTTTGATGAGACAGATGATTGTTTTTTTTATTATGAATGTATGTGAGCACACCATATGGTGAAGTTGCCGCTCACCGTGTACCAGACCTCACGATAGTCTTGTGGCTGTTGGGTAACTTATATAATTGCAGTTAACCGTGAAATAGTCACAAGTGAGAGCGGAATCCCAAAATTCCTGAATTTAGCGCGCACTGATGTCTCCGCTATGTGGCGTTGCACTTACGGTGCTGCAATAATCTATGCACCGTTCACTACAGGCATACCTCTGCGGTGCACGGCGAGTCGAATCAGTGCAATAGGTAGTAACTGGATAATTATATAGATTCTGAGTGAAACGAAGAAGTTTTTGTGGTTTTACATTGTAAATAAAATATAAATATGTAAGTTTATCAGGTAAGCTTTGAATCCGGTATCGTCGCATTCACATCTGACGCCTTAACCTGTAACTATGCCACAAGTAGTAAAACTAAGAAATACTTGTCAAAAAGTTTATAGATATAGTAACTTTGTTGATCCAAAGTCATACCTAAATGGTACTTTTTTCAAATTTCTCAATACTTGTTTCAAAAATAAGAAAAATCTATCAAAAAATTAATAAAAAAGGATAAAATATGCTATTACTGGAATTTTTATAAAATTGAAATAAGTTTTTTAATATAACTTCAAAAATAATGTAACTAGAAACTTGAAACTTTCACTAATTATTAAAAATAGTCACGAACACTTCATAAAAACTTCAAAAATATTTAATCGATTTTGAGATAAGTATAACATTTTGAAAATATTGGAAATTTATCGCTTTTTGTAAGTTTTTAAGTAATAATATTTTAGATTCTGAACGAAATGACGAAGCTTATGTTTTTACAATGATGTTTATTTACTTATAGATTCTGAACGAAGTGAAGAAACTAATGTTTTTAGAATGATGTTTTTTATTTTTTTATTTTTTAGATTCTGAACGGAGTGAAGAGTTTATGATTTTACAATGATGTTTATTTATTTATTTTTTTTCTTTTTTTTTCTCTTTCTATGAACACTTTTTTGTATAGAAATACTTGTCCGAAAGTTTCGATCAGTATCTCTGTAGAACCAAAATCACACCCAGATGGTACTTTAAAGAGGTCATTTTTCTAATTTCTCAATACTTTTTTCAAAAACGGGGAAAAACTATCGAAAAATTGACGAAAAACGGCAAAATACGTAATAACCGAAATTTCCGTAAAATTGAAAATTACTTTTTACATAACTTCTAAAATAATGCAGCTAGAGACTTGTAATTTTCACCAACCACTAAAAATAGCTTTGAGAATATGTTATAAAAATTTCAAAAAGATTTGATCAATTTTGAGTTAGGTACAGCATTTTGAAAATTTCGGAAATTTCTCATTTTTTGTTAGTTTTTATGTAATAAAATTTTTGATTTTTGATATTAAGACATGAAAATTTAATATGATGTCACTGACATATAAGTCTAATTATTCTGAAGAAATCTCAAATATCGTGACTCAACTTTTTTTTATACTCGTTTGAAGTTAGAATTTTGACGAAATTCGTTAGTTTTACCTAAAATTACGCACTTTAACGTACATATAAGAAAATTGACCAAACCGATTGTTTTGAAATTCGGTGCCTTTATAGAGAATTTCATTGCAAATATTTTGGTGCAATAAAATTTCTTACGGACGAATAATCCAACATTTACAAGGGTTTGATTAAAAAAAATCAAAGAAAGTACGGACAAATTTATCGGGTATTTTATTTCTAGATAACGGGTGACTAAAAGGTAGGTATTATTATTTCTTATTATCTTATCCTACGTACTTTTTGACGCTAAATTGAATACGATTCAAGTCTGTAATTATGGTGTGGCTTTTGACTGTCACCCAAATACATTTCACAAGGCCGCGACGCCTTATCAATTATCATAGACTGCCGTGTATATGTTACGCCGAATTCGTCAACGCAAACACACAAACACATAATATTCGGGTACTCAACGTTACAACTCGTCTTGACTCGAAAAAAATTATATAAAATACACTATTCACCCAATACTATTAAAATATAACAGTAGTTATTTGTTAAACATATCTAACCTACTATTTTATATTTATATTATTAACTTCCTACGTTCAGAATCGTTTTATTGAAGAAATGATTTATCGTTTCTTGAAAATGCAATACATCCGTTAAGAGTATCTCACCTGACGTGCGAAGAACACCCCGACGAGCGAAGTACACACTTTTTGTTTTATTTTTCTGCTTCTGTAAACACTTTTTCTTATAGAAATACTTGTCCAAAAATTTCGTTCAGTAACTTTATGCATCCAAAATCACACCCAGATAATACTTTTAAGAGATCATTTTTCATATTTCTCAATACTTTCTTCAAAAACACGGAAAATCTAACAAAAAATTGACAATAAACGGTAAAATATGCTATTACCGGAATTTCCGTAAAATTGATAAGTGCTTTTTAACATAACTTTTAAAATAATGCAGCTAGGTACTTGAAACTTTTATCAACTACTAAAAATAGTCACGAGAACATTTCTTGTAAATTTCAAAAAGATTTGATCAATTTTGAGTTAAGTAGAGCATTTTGAAAATTATTTTGTTAGTTTTTGTGTAGTAAAATTTTTGATTTATGATATTTAGACTTGAAAATTTAATATGATCTCACGGACATATATGTCTAAATAACCTGAAAAATCGTCGAAAAGCGTAAGTCTACTTTATTTTCTACAATCGTTTGAAGCTAGAATTTCGACGAAATTTGTTAGTTTTACTTAAAATTATACACTTCAACGTACATAAAAGAAAATTGGCCGGACAGATTTTTTTGAAATTTGATGCCTAGATAGATAATTTCATTACGAACATTTTGATGAAATAAAATTTTGAGTGAACAAAGAATCAAACAGTTTACAAGGGTTTGATTGAAAAAAAATCAGACAAAGGTAGGTATGTTTTTCACTTATCTTATCTAATGTATTTTTTGACAAGTCGACCGATCAACAAGTTACCGAATCTTCTAAATATTTTGTACTAAACTAATAGTACTGTATATTATTATCTTACTAAATACTTTGCACTTTTTTCAACCGTAACTGACCAGACGACATGATAGTACTGTAACTATGTTATAGTAAATTAATGTTGATTTACTATAAGTATAGCCACTTTAATACTAGATTCCGAGTGAAGCGATGAAGCTTGTGTTTTTACAATGATGTTAATTTTTAGATTCTGTACGAAGTGAACAAGTTTGTTAGTAAGTAGTGTTTTTACAATGATGTTTATTATTATATTTTATTTATTTTTTTTTTCTGTGAAAACTTTTTCGTAAAGATCTACTTGTCCTAAAGTCTCGATTAGTAACTTTTTGAAACCGGATTTTCTTCTAGTTGGCACTTTGAAGAGGTCATTTTTTGAATTTCTCAATTCTTCAATTTTTCGTAAAATTTTCAAAAACATTTGATCAATTTTAACTTATATACAATACTTTGAAAAAATTAGAAATTTCTCGTTTTTTGTAAGTTTTTTTTTTCATAAAATATTAATGTCTGGATATGAAGTCCTGAAAATGTAATATAATTATACTCATATGTATTAATAATGTTACTCAAAAAATCTCGAAAATCGTAAGTCTATTCGTATATTTTCATTTTAAAGTTATCAATTTGACGGAATTCATTTGTTTTCCATAAAATAACACGCTTGAACGCATATAAAAAAATAATTGCTTCTGCCGATCTTTATGAAACGTGGTACATAGTTGGAACATTGAATTGCGAATATTTTGGTGGAAGAAAATTTTTTACGGACGAATTAGTGGCGTAACTATACATTTGGGTTCCCGGGGCAGTTCCAAATTTTGGCCCCCTTTCTATTTTATGTTAATAATTATAATCATATTATAATTAGATCTTATAAACTATACTGTATACAATATTTTTCAAGTTATGACATGATTTATTTTAAATTATTTCTCTAACAACTATACTATAATTATTGCACACTGTACCAAGGACAAATTTCTATTGAATATGACTGTCAACGATTATACAAAATAGATGCGTTGAGCTTTATGTTATTGTAGTCTGAACTATGAATGTTTGAATATCTCTATCTATAAGGCATAATTAGAGGTCAGAATAATAATTTCTAAAACTAACTAAAATAAGATGCTAATATTCTCTTAAAAAATTGAAAATATTCTTCTAATATTCTTTGAAAATAGTAGTAAAATATGCAAAACATATGCTTTTATACTAAAATTTTCTGTTAAATTCAAAATACGATTTTATTTTGCAAACATCATTGTTGGTATAACAAGTGTAAACGTCTTAATAATATTTAAATAATTATTTCGGCACTGACTAAAGGTGACAGCATTTTAATTAAAACAATGAGTGCTTCGGTCTTACTACCTACCCCCCGTAGATATGCATTGAATTTGTTTGCATACATTAGAAGTATTCAATAATTCTGACATAAACTTACCTGTGTTTAAAGGTTACACAATGTGAAAAATTTAATAATTTATTAAAATATTTTTTTTATTTATTTATTTTTTTGTTTTATTTACCAAAATATAGGTACTAAATTTTTTTTATATTATCGCTTCAAAATTGCACAAATGTTTTAAATGTTTTTCCAATTCATTTCTGACCTATGTAACTTATTATCCGTCGTTGTAGTTATTTCAAATATAGCTTTATCAATAAAAACCGACTCTGAAATTTCATCTCTTTCAATGGAATTATTTATATTTACGCCACTACAACACAAATTTTCGAAAATTAATAAAGTAATCTATAAATTTTATTATATAATAGTCTTTATTACAAGAAATATTATTTTTTCTTGAAATATTCTTAAATATGTAAAACACAAATTAGCCACCAATTTACATAATTTACGATTTGTGAAGAATTTAAACACCTGTCTGGCTGTATTGACCCCGAAAAATTATGAAAAGAATATTATTATGACGAAATGCAATTTGAAATCAGGCGTGAATCGATTGATCCAAAAAAAAAATCTTGGAGAGGGTTGCGTTGTTATACAATAAATCTTTGTCATAACTCATACAATAACAAAAGTATTACCTAATATTACACTTTTATACTATTTATTTATTTTAAGAACATTTATTTGACCAGAAGAGTGAAGAATATCCGAAGAATATCCATGGTGCAAAGTATGTCCGACTTTCTTGCCTATACTTTACTTTACTTTACATTAGTTTTTTTTTTTTATCTAATAAATAAAAAAATAAAAAATTAATGAGAAAAAAAGTGTAGTATGTAACCAAATATTCTTTAGTTCAATATTAAAATTCAATGCTTTAAAACTGTTAATTATTATTGCAAATTAGTTCAAGCTTTGCTTAGTCGGGGATATCCCGAATGCGTCCCAAAAAGTACTTTTTTTAATGTTGTAAGCGCGTCCACAAAAAGGTATAGCCCGAGTGCGTCCCGAGAAATAATTTGATTTTTTTTTACATAGCCCGAATGCGTCCCAGTT
>JAIPRM010000005.1:0-18897 GCA_025469315.1 Stegophylla sp. TES_Ste_2020
AAAGTTCTAAAATAATTGACGAAAATAGTAAGTACATAAAAATAATACCATAATTATTGTATGCAAGACTACACTGCTACGGCTCTAATAGCTCTTCATATAATAAGACACATGGCCACCCCTTGAGTATAATATACCTATACTTTACTACTTTTGTTTATACTTGTGCACTGATAAATAAAACCGAAGTAGTCTATTGGCCATAGAGCATAGGGTGCCTCCGGATTTTGAGAAAATTACTAAGGGTGCCGTAAGTCAAAAAATGTTGGGAACCTCCGCCTTATACTATGTTCACATTATTATACTCAGTGCCATAGAAGATTAAAAGCTCTGTGCTAAAACACTTAATAGCGCTTTATTTCGGTCGTTGTATGCGTTTCACTTTCGATATGACTATTATCAGATAAAATAAAACATTTTATCTGTGATATTACAAACATTTTTACTCCGCTAGATGGCGCCACCAGATCTCCCCATCAATAAGATCATGGGACCCATAGCCTGCTGATTTGCCAGACCCAGGAATTGTGGGTAGACCTAATAATCTAAGACCATGCTCATTACATTCAAATCAGTGAAAGTAGTAGATAATAAAAGTTTATTATCTATTGTGAATGTATATTGTATAGTATTAAGTTATTAACTATTCTAAAGTAGTAACGTTTTTTAAATTATTTATTAAAAGTCTATGCTTTAAAGTAATTTGAAATCATGTCTTGGCTGATGGACCTGGCTGGTAAAGCAGAACATTATTTGGACAAAATTGATCAGAACACAGCGGTAGTTTTACAAAATCAAAAAGAAAAACCATTAAAAGACGTTTTCAAGTATGTATTTATTTCACATGTAATCAGACACCTAAGTCTTAAATATGTATTTTCATATAATTTTCAATGTAGAACACCAGTATCGGAAAATGTGTCAATTGAAATCGAAAATAAACCCACTGTGTCAGAACCAAGTTCACCTGCTTCAAAGTCATTACTTAAGAAACCCAAAAATGATTCTCGCATTTCTGATGAGCATTTGCTGCAGTATTTGAATGGTCACGATTCAAATATTCAACCTCAAGTTTGTTATAATTGTTTTTTAAATTGCTTTATTTTATACAATCAATACATTTATACATAGTATGAAGGTCAATCTGCTTATGTTGATAATTCAATTGATTCAATTTCCATACCATTGACTGAAGAAAATCATATGTTGAAAAATGAAATCAGAACATTAAATAATGAAATGTCGTTGTTACAATATAAATTGAAAACTGCAGATAAAGGTAATGATTTATGTTAAATGTCAAAATGTAATGATGCAGCTTTTCTATTTAATATAATAACTATTACCTAAATATACCTATAATTTATTTATTTTAATACCTATTTATTCACATAGATATTAGTCAAATGTCAATGGAACTTGAAGTAAATAAAAGGCATTCATCTAATTTAGAGAAGGAGCTACAAGAAGCTCAAATTCAACTACGAAATGCTCAAGATGTTATGTTTCGTTTAAAAGAAAAATCTAAATTCAGAGATCCAACTAATGAGAAAAATAATTTTAATCCTAACAATAATTTAATGCATGAAAATCAAATGTTACAAAAAGAAATATCTACGTTAATAAAAAAGTAAATCCTTATACATTGACTAAATATAATATTTATGTTGTTTAATTACTTAAAAAAACATTTTGATGTGTTTAGAATTGAAGGGGACGAATTGAAAATGAATGATTTAGCTGCTGAAAAATTAAACTTAGAAACGACACTAAATAATATTCAGTTTGAGAACAAAAACACAGTAAAAAGGGAACAGTTTTTAAATTTATCTAGTGAATTTAAAACAATGACTACTCTTACCAAAACAAACTTAAACACTGTTGCCCAAAATTTGAAGGAGTGTTTAAATGAATTAGATGTGATTAATGTGCAAGTAACCACTGATCATACGTAATAATAATGATTTAATTATATATATCTTACATTTACATGTTAGTGAGTAATAATTCATACTAATTATTAAAATCATTAAAGGACTTCAGAATTGGAACATTCAGATGTATTAAATAAATTAAATGCCATGAAAAGCAATTTACTCTCTATTGACTGTGGCCTACAGAAGTCTTTACATGATATTAGTGGTTTTAATGAAAGACTTGAAAATATTGATTCAGAACCATTTTTGGAAAATAATTATAAAAACTCGGATGTAATTGGCCAAGGTTTAATGAATGAGCAAATGCTATCCCTTAAAAAAGCTGTGGCATGTAAACAAGCTGAATTAGAACAAGTATTAGCAGAAAAAAATTCAATGGCGATACGAGTTGAAAGCTTAGAGGTATTATTTTGACATAAACAAAAAACATATATATGTATTTATTTTTATATTTCCAGGCGAGATTAAAGAAAGAAACTAATATACTAATTAATGTAAATGATACAGACGATGGTAAGATCATATTATGATTTAACTTAGGTATTTTGATTTTTTTTGACCTTTGATTTTTTATAGCCAAAGCCAAAGTGCCTCATTTTATGTTAGAAAATGCGTTCGACACAAGTGTAGCTAGAAGAGTCAAGCGTGCTTATACTAGCTTAGATTCCTTTGGCTTGAGAACAGGAATGTATTTAAGGCGTTATCCATTGTTAAGAACCATATTGTTTTTGTATGTGGTGAGTGTTTCATTTTTTTTTTTTCAATATCTTTCTTGTTATGATTTTAGTATTTACCAATTTATCTTTATAACAACATACTGTTTGTGCGAAATTAATTTTTTTGATTTTTAGGTTCTATACTACTACCATTAATTTCAAAAATGAATCTGAAATACTGAAAACTTTAAATAATAAATACCATACACCTTAGTAATTTAAAAAAAGTTAAAGAAGTATCTGTGATTTTCTTGTTGTTTGTGTTTTACCTGCAGCGTAATTAGCATTAACTTGTAATATTAAATTGATACAGTTATACTATAATATTATTTTGTAACTTGTTTGATATCTATGATATTCAACAGTGTAATATGAAGAACTTTTGACACTGGGAGTACTGGGACATATTAATAAAAAAATATAGCTTGGTTGCTATTCATTTTAAAATCTAGATAAAGGAATCAAGGAATTATATTTAACTTCATCAAAGAAATTAGATAATTCTTACCTCATTCCGTGTAGTTAAATTTAAGGATTGAAGAATTTAACTGTCTTATAGTTCTACATTTATGTATAAGTTTATTTATAAGAAAAAAAAATATCTGAATTACCTGGATTTGCCCATGCGTATTTATGAATGAAAATGTAATTATTCATAATTTCTGAATTATCATGTTTGCAAGGGAATTGTAAATCTCTTAATTTTAATGTCAATATTTTTTTGAGATTCTAAGTGAAGCGAAAAAGTTAGTGATGTACAATGATTTTTATGTGTACGCATTTAATTTAATAAATGCTATAATGAATATTTAATTTACTTAAATTCCTGGTTTTAATAAAATGTATTAAAAATTGGGAAAAATTACCTCCATAAATAATAAAAGTACCCCTCCCCCATAAATATTCCACTGATTCAAGTGTATATCATTTTAGTAGTTCTCTTTATTGTATTTGCTAACATGTTTTTAGTTAAAATTTTATTGGTAAAGCACATTCAACAAGATAAATAGGTAGATAAGTATATAGGTAGATTCAGCTATCTTATATTTAAATACCATTTCGATTAACTTAAATATTATATGATAATGTACTAATGATAAATGTCAAATATAAATTTAGAATTCTATGAAAATGTAATTTTTGCCAAAATACACTAATTGATAATATGTGATTGAATATTCATTCATTTTTGTTACATATTATTCCAAATATTTAAATTAATCAAATTTACATTTCAGGTGTTCCTCCATTTGTGGGTGATGTTAATATTATTCTCATATACTCCAGAGACAACTTAAAACTAAAATTGTAATTTTATTTTATTTTTCGCATACATTTATTGTTACTTTTTTACATATATGAGTATATTATATTTGTGTTTTTTTTTTCAAATCATTTATTAATAAATATCAAGGAACATTGTTTATATTAAATAACTGATTTTATATACAATGTTTTTTTTTTTTTAGAACAATATACTTATCATTATAATACTAAATCAACAATTCCCATATCCAATCACACTATAAAACATAATAATAGTAGTTAATGAAAATAATAAAATTGTTTTAAATAACATAATAATATTAAACAAAATATAGACATGAAATATAATATAACATACAATATTACTTATTTGTTATTAATATTATTTTTTGCGAGTTAATAATAATGTTGTAAAAATTAAGCATTTATATAATAATAGTAATAAGCAAGCTTTTCATATCATAAAAATTAACAAAAAGACAATTTTGGATTATATGCAAGCTAGAAACAAATAAAATATGATTGTCTAAACTATATCAGTAGTATCATTTAAAGTATGGTGCGCTTTGTTAATTTATTTTGACTGGCATTCAACATAGTTTCCTACTTATTACATTGTTTTTACATATATTGTAAATAATTTTCTATGATATAGATGGGTAAGTATGATATAATTTTAATTTTAATTTTAAGAAATTATTTTTTTCAATTAACTTATTAGTAAAATGTTTTAACTTTGTACAAATTGACTAAATGGACTAATAAAAAACTAATTATAAGTTATGATGCAGGGCATTACCCATATTTCTGCACTCTTAAATAAAATAATTCAGAACTATTTAAATATTAGTACATTATGTATTTATAAATTATATAATATATGTGTGTGTATAAAGTTCAAAACAATTTAAATCACATTCATCTAATTAAATTAAATTTATATATCAATTTACCTAACAATATAAAAATACAATTATAATATTTTATGCAACACATAAAAGAACATTTAGAAAAATATAATTTGTTCTACCACAATACATAAATGGATTTTGCTCAGAAACTTTAGATCACAATCCGACTATTCTTATTACATTATTAATCGTTGGACCCGATTTCAACCATCACAACCCCCCCCCCTTTTTTATTAAAAAGTATTTAAAATAAATATAATACATTGGAGTTTATTGTAAAAGTTCTCGACAGTCGATTGTAACACGTCAGAATAATTCTAACTTTAAAAATGCTCATGATATTTAAATTTATTATATAATTCAGTCTAGATTATTAATATAAATTAAATGTAGTGTTTATAACATAGGTTGTTCGTTATACATAATAATTATCACTGGTACTGTTTGACAAGAATTAAAGTACCTGAGCTCAATGTATTTAATATTTGGCAATGCCAAGCAAGATTGTAGATAACTAATAGTAATATAATGAGAAAAAAATTAACTAATACAATTTATTCTAGTACAAATGTGCAATGTCATGTGAAATCATGTGCAAAAAGTGAGTGTGTTATTCTATTCCGTGGTAGGGCCACTGTTTGTGCTCTGAGGAATCTGCATAACTTTCTTGTGCAACACAGACAATTTACGTCCCAAAATTTCATTCTGGTGCAATAGAGTCATTGTATTGATGGTGGCCAGCAACAGGGCTTGTCTTTTACGTAATAAGTCCAAATCTTCTTCAGAAGCGGTCTCTTCTGACGAATTTTCAAATAACTTCACAGTATGCTGTATTAACATAAACATATAAAAATCAACTTTTTAATTTTTATAAAATATGTGTATCTATGTCATCGTTTATGTATGAAATTTTCTTAATATATTATAAAGTAATATGTGTAAGGTACTTTATAAAATAGTGATTTAAATTATAATATGACGATGTTATAGAACTTAATAAGATATTCTGTAGTATAGATAGTGGGGCATTATTTTTTGTACATAGATTTATTGATAAAATAATCACAGTTAATTTAATTTGTGAAAATAATAAATTTATTTTGAAATGCTTCAAACACAATGATAACATTTAGAATATAGCTAGGACTTGGGATATGGTGACCAAATGTACTTATTTTTGTGGGACAGTACTCTTTTTTTGCTTTTTCGATATCTTGGATATTAATACATATTTAACACAAAATCGTTCATAACTTATTTGGTTATTAATTTATATTTTATGGTTTGACCTAATGTATACTTTGTACAATCTGATGTTTTTCTTTGGCATAAACATAGCACTTTTAATATTATATTGGTAAATTGTTTTACAATTATTAATAAAAGCTATTGGTTGGATCATAGTTAGGTAAGGTTGTATGTTAGGCGCCATTATAATAGAAAAAACCTATTCAATTTAAACATTCTACATACTTAAAAATCAAATCAAATCAAATATTTAAACTTTCCCCCAATGAGAATAATGTTCATATTACAAATGGCATTGTATTAACCAAGAACTTTTGATTTAAAATTTCTGTTTGTCTAATAATTGTAGACACCATCATGGCTTAAGTTATATTTTTACCATTTTTACTTTTCAAGTTATGAATAGAATACATGTATTTTAAATATTTTTCTCTTTTTTATAAATTGTTATTTTCTTCTTCATTTTTGTCAATTATTCAAATACTGTTAATCATACTTTGTCCTTTTTAATTGTAAACATTACTTAAAATTTTACCATCATTTAAAAATTGTATTTAAAAGCTGTATGGCGTATATTATTAAATAAATAAATAAATTATATATAGGTACCTTTAATGCTGTAGATGTGCATGGGGTATTTTTTTTTCTGTTGGAAGTTGAATTACGATTCCTTAGATAAGAAGTGCATTGGTGAGTTTGAACATCTGAAATCAAAAATAATTTTATAAAATCAAGTAAATGCTTATAACATACAACCGTGCTCAAATTGGAAGGGCGTGCAGGGGAACGGAGCTTTTCTACATTTTATTTATTTATTTATTTTATTTTTTTTTTTTTTGAGTACCTTGATATCAATAAATGTAAAAATTACATTATTAATATTAAAAAGTAAATATTTTTAAGACAAAAAAATTATTTATTTTTTTAAGTATATTCATAATATATTGTTAAAATGTAATCTTTTATTATGTCACTAAATTATTGTCTATTAGCTAATTAATGTTAGCCTATGGATCTATAGGACTATAGGATCCTATAGATTCGGAGCGGATCGTAGGATGTTTGTCGTGACACTCTCAACAACTACAAACTTTTAGTTCGGCTAGCAGAAACGCACGATCAATTCCAGCGACTGGAAGGAACCAACCACCCGTAGCTGCTTGTACGACGACGGACGTTAAGCACTCTACGCCACGTAATAACATTGTATGTTTCAAATGTCATCGTCACGGTCACGGTCATAGGGCTAAGGACTTATAGGAGTTGGCATGTTTTTCAAAAATCATTCAAAACATAATTAAGCAATGTAGAAATGCGTTTCATAACACCAGGAGTTATATGCAGTTCTCTTTAATTAGCATATTTTGCATATTCAGCTCTTTTTTCAATATGAGTACATATTTCACATATTTTTCAATATTTAATTTGAGTTTTCTCGATATTGGAAAATTTTTTATTGAATGCCTGAAGAGATTGAATATTATTTGATATTTTTATTTGTTTAAATGTAAGCTTAAAAAGAATAAAGATAAGAAAAAAAAAAAATTTCATAAATAAAAGAAGAATAAATAATACATATTTTAATATGTATTATTCTTCGTATATACTTCACTTTGTTCAGAATCTAAAATAATGTATATTATTGTAAAACGTAATTATTATTTTTCACTTTACTCAGAATTTAAAAATTAAACTTTTTATGATTGGATAAACTAACAGAATACTTTATTTATCCGGTCTAAAATTGCATTCCTCTAGATGATATTTATCAATGCCCAAATAAAATATTTTTTATAGTTAGGTAGGTACTTATATGAATATAAATAGTTATATAATAACCTATAGTTATATGAATATGAAACAAATGAATAAAAGTAAAAACCAATTGTACAGGTTCAAAAAAAATAGGACCGTTGGGGTGTGTGGCCCTATGTCGCCCCCCCCCTTACTATGCTATTGTATACTACTATTATGGTTCCTGTGTCAATAGTGTCCATAGTCTTTATGGTGTCAGTAGTCGATCTCAAAACAACAACAACAACTGTGAAAAACCACCTGCCCGCCCAACGCGAAACAATTTCGCATGTTGTTGCACTGCTTGATTATATGGATCAGAGGAGGGAGCGAGGGTTTGGTGACCTGGCCACGTGCGACCTTCGTTCCGCCGCCGCTGCCTCACAGATTCCCACCTGATGACAAAGATAGGCGTGTTCCTGGCGCAAATCATTGTTTAAAAAGAGTAGTGTTCGTGCTGTTTGTGTATAATACGCATTATGCCTATGTATTATATTAAATAATTTAACAGGAGTGTCGTATAAATAAATATTGTAACCGAGAGGAAAAAAATACACGTTACACACACACAAGAACTTATGAAGGGTTAAAATGAAACTCTCCGAAGTATCTATTTGAGACTAAAGAAAAATATGTTATTATAATTCGGGCTCGGAAGTTGTAGGAGCAAAAAAGACAAAATATGCATTAAAAAAATGTAATGAATATGCAAAAAAATTATTCTAAATTTCAAAAATAAAATACATCAGATGTTGCTAATAAATATTAATAATATACATAAAAACTATTTATAACTGAGAAAAAAATTATATCTGGTTGGCATTTTGACATCTTATTGAGCTGAAAATAAAATTAAAAATATTTTTTCAGTATTTTTAAATTACAAAAAAAATACATCTTTTCTAATACCTGTTAAGTTATTGCATTGAAACCACCAATACTTTTTTCGGATTTTCAATTTCAAATGAACGACGATTTTTCGATAGAAGATTTTTTTAAATCGAGAAAAACTTCTTTCAGTTGAAATCATCGGAGCATATTTATAAAATTTTAAGTCATCAATTTTTTTAGAAAAATATGAAATATGCGTATAAAACCAATGAAATATACACATTTTTTTTAGCTAAAATTGGCAAAATATGCATTTTTAATTTTCAATTTATTAACTCGCCCCATTGTATACTTCAGATTTCTAGCTAGGTCTGCTATAAATTGAGAGCATACAGAGCAATATGCCATTCCTACAACTTCCGAGCCCTAGTTATTACAAATATCCTTTTTTTTTAGGCATAATATTATTCTATATTTGTGTTTACCGTAAATATTTAGCACCGAATAATGATTTCACATTTTCATATAAATTTTCATCTGAATAACTGTTGAAATGGAAAACATAGAGTGTATAAGTGTTCTAATTTAATACACTACATTAGCGTTTCCCAAACTGTGGTATACCGGAGGGGGTCCGCAAATTAGAATACACAAAGTACATTAATCTATAAAAACGAAAATATTGATGAAATTCGTATTCCGTGGAAAATACTGTTGGATAATACTTAGTCGAAATTGTTATCGTTGAAAAGCAATTAAGATTAGAGACAGACTAATCGCGCTGGTCAAACAACAGATATTATTTTGTTTTTAATTAAAATTTTTATTTAGGGGTCCGCGATCATTTTTACTGTCTCGAAGCAATGGCGCAACCAAGGGGGGTGTTTTAGGTGTCCTAAATCATATTTATGGAAATTTTATTCAATGAGCATTGAAAAAAAGCCGGACATACTTCGCACGATGGGTGGGATTCTCTTGACGGGTGTATTTAATTTTAAAGAAACGATAAATTTCTTCAATAAAACGATTCTGAACGAGGGAAGTTAATAATATATAAAAAAAATGTTAGAAAAATGACCAAAATTTTTTTGCGCCAAAATCTTTCTTATATTATTTTTTATCTATGTTAAAATTTTCATAAAATTCGGAAGATTATAATCTAACGATTTGGCTATTTTTCCCTTCGGAAGCGAAGATAAGATAATCCACAGATAACGTTCATACAATATGTTCAGTTGTTTTGCGAATAATTAATAAAAAATGACGTCGTGTCGAACAAATACACGAATGTCGGATAATTAAATTTTCACAGCGGGAGCGGGGAGATGATGGTGTGAACTGATGACGACGGAGATAAAAAGATTAGTAGTGCTGATTTTAAAGGCGAAATGCACGCGTGAATGAGTTGCGAGGTCCACGTGCAGGAAAGGCGCGGCTCTTCTGGCGTCATTGCCATCGTCGTCGATGACGTTTTCACTACACACACGTGTCAATATTGTTTTCGCGTGTCGAACATCTCTCTCACTACGCTCCCTCTCTAGGTTTCACCTCGACCGCCACGGTACGCACGTGCAACACGCGCGGACCCCATCTTGTTTGTAAAGTGAATACGGGGCCAATTGGGTGCGCGTGCGTGAGTGTGTGTGTATTTGGCATAATACACAATTGTTGTTTATTATCTACGGTGTGTATATGTGACTGAATGAGGTACATATCCTAGAAGGTTCTCGTACTCACCGAGTCCCTTCCAACCCTTTCACGACTTATATTTTTCGTTGTACCAAAACAATAGACGGTATATTAAAGAACAAAAAAAAATTGCTCTATTCCACTTTTGCATTACCATCGTGTAATAATACAGTTAGACCATTGGTTCTCAATCTTTTTAGGACCACGACCCGAATTTTTCTTCAAAAACCTATCGCGACCCACATGGTTTTACATTTTTAGGATAAAAAGGTAGTTCTTAAAAATCAAAATTAGATTAATACTCAATTAATCGGTGTATAATGAATATAATTTTACAAATGTGCTACTTCGTCATTTTTACACAGTGAAGTTTGGTTAAAAAAGTAATTTTTTGAGAATTTATGTAATTCAATGAATTTCTCGCGACCCCCCAAAAATTGACTCGAGACCCACCGGGGGGGTCGCGACCCACACTTTGAGAAACGCTGAGTTAGACTAATACAGTAAGACCAAACGAACCCGTTTTTATATAATTTTTATAATGATTTCCACGTAAGACATACACACACAACGTGCTTTTTTTTTTATAGGCGAGCCAGTCAGTCATGTATATAACAGTATTATTATAATTATTGCAATGCGTGTATTTATATGCGTACACGGGCACAGAAAACGTTCACGAGTGAGAGAGTAATGAGAGGGGGGACGTTTGTATTTTTTCTTTATTTTTTACATTCATTATTATTACACACGTGACGTCGACCCGAATGTAGTATATAGCACACACACACGCATTGCACGCAAACACACGCACAAATATTATACACCCAGGGGTGGCCAAATTGTGGCTCGCGAGCCGCTGCGGCAGCTCTCGTCATGGTTGTTTGTGGCTCGCATTTCGTTTCTTAAAACAACGAGGTTATCTTGTTTTATAATATTGCATTTTTTTTTTTTTTGATTTTAAATAATTACGGCCTTAAGCGCGTGAAAATAGAATTTTAAAAACAAAATAAGATTTCTTCATTGTATGAATTAATATTTTTGATATTTATGAATTTTTGATTAGCTCGAAGTTATTCTTTGAGATGATGTTTAATTAAATATAAAATATTTAGATTTGATTATTTTCGCTGTCCAATGAATTCACAAGGATGATAATATGTCATTCCGAAAATTGATTTTAAATTCTGTGCACAGTTATTAATTTTCGGGTTTTTTTAAATAGAGACATGCTGACAAAAAAATCCATAACAGAGCGACAGTTCTATTTAAACTTTTCAAAACAGTTCCATTCCGCGAAGTGCCTTAACTATTGCAATACGATTGATACCACCGGACACATCCGTTTTCAATGACATTATAACTAAAAATGGATTCAAAAGACATATTTTTTGGATCTCGATATAATTTTACGTATACAATGCGGCTCGTGAGCATATTCATGTTGGCAACCCCTGTTTGTGTACACACATGCTCCCGGGAATCGCGTTGCCGAAAATCGGTGACGTCACGTCAGCTAAGTGCGGTGCACGTGGAGCCACGTGTAACGACGAAACGCATCCGTGCCAGCTGAGGTCACGGAATGGAGGGGTAAACCTGATGGGCGCGCGATGGCTGTTTTTCGCGAGCACCGTGACGCGAAGTAAAAGAAATCGGTGCGGTGACCTCCTTCTTCTTATACGGGAGAGTGGAAAAAAAAAAACTTATTACATTTTCGTGCTGAGTGCCAGTGAACTACACGGGATGTTTATTAATACATTCGTACATTATTATACACTGTCATCATTATTATGTGTGTACAGTGAATAAACTAAACACGCTTTATGCTAATAAACATATTCGAATGTTTGGACGTGTACGTTTGTGTGGGTATTGCCGACGCAAGCAGAACGAGTCAGAAAAAATATGAGATTGAAACTGAAAGCGAAAAAATGAATTCATTTTCGATGTAGAATAAATAGCATAATACAGGACAATGTGTGTATCGTGTGAAAAGTGGGTGTATGTGTTGTTATTCTAGGTGATTTCGGAAACGTGACATAAAATTTAATAAAAAAAAGGCCGGACATACTTCGGGTGGAATACTCTTGGTGGGTGTATTGAATTTTAAGAAACGATTAATCATTTCTTCAATAAAACGATTCTGAGTGGACCTTCAGTTAATTATAGATAACAATAATCGTCAGTTATACATTCTTATGTAACAAGTATATTTAACAATATTGTTACATGTTTACATAAATTCGATCGATAATGTATTATTGATGTATTCACTATTCAAGCAAATTACTTTTGGAATGGATAAATAATAGAATAATACGCGTTCGTTGTATTGTTCGTGAAAATGAATAATTTTGCCGTGTTTTGAAATTTAAAGCTCTTATGATTAAAAATTGGCACGATTGATTTTAACAAAAACGTAAATATAACTTTACTTAATTATAATGAGTAAACCGATACCTATGCAATTTTTCACCCTAAAACAATAAATTGAATAATAATATATTGCGTAATAATTAGGAAGAAAAATCTTTCATTATTTGGATTAGTCATTTAAGCCATAAATCTAAAATTTGAACGCTTATGAAAAATTTCCAGAGGGCCAACTTCTATGAAAAATATGCCACATGCAAAAAAAACACATGAGGAATCTTTCGGTAAAACAATTATAACATTCTGATTGAAAAAAAAATAATCATTTAGATCAAAATTACAAAGTTCATACAAGTTCTAACTTTAAACGATTATAAAATTAAAAGCTGACAACCGATTTTCTAAATTATTCAGGAGGTTAATTAGACATAATATGTATGATGTGTTAAATTTTCAGTTAATAATATCGAAAATTAAAAAAGTCATTAGATAAAACCTAACAAAAAAGCAGAACATACTTTGTACCATTTTTCGCTCCTCAGGTGAAATATACTTGGTAGATGTATAAATTTAATTATAAAGAAACGATAATTCATTTTTTTAATGAAATGATTCTGAACAGAGCTTCAGTTAACACGGGTGCCCACAAGGGGGGCAAAGGGACGATTGGCCCTTCTGGGAATTTCTTAAAATATTTGTAATTTTGTATCATGCATATTAATTATAACACAATTTTATGAAAATCCAATTATGCAATTTAGAAATAAATATTGTATTTTATATTTTTATTCGCTACTATTTTACATAACCTAGACGTATTATTTCTTTATTAATTAGTTTACTATGTTTACATAACATGTGCATTTTTTCCCCATAAACACTTTTTCGTCTGGAAATACTTTAGTCTGGAAACTTTTGGACAAGTACTTTTCTATACAAAAAAAGTTTTTACAGAAGGGGAAAATAATAATAATAAACATCATTGTAAAATCATAAGCTTCTTCGCTCTACTCAGAATCTAAAAATGACTTTAAAATTGTATAAATTAAAAAATGAATAAATATAATAGTTTTTATCAAATTTCAAAATACAAATTATAGAAGTTTACAAAAAATTTATACAAAATTATTACATTGCACTTTAAGAGTTTAAGTTGTCAAAATGAAATAAACAATAATCATTATCGTATAGTAAATGTTTATATTCAGAAAATGTTTTTTCCTTGTCTACTGGAGTAATTGGAGAAAATTTTAGAACAGTCAAATCTTCTTGGTAAAAGATAGTAGATTTCATTTAATATTGACTTTTTAATAAACTCGTTTTTCTTTCAACTAGAGGAAAATGAGTAAAAAAGATTAAAAATATTGGAAAATGACGTATAAATGACTGAAACCATCAGAAAATTTCGAAAACTAATCTTATTAATGAAGTCAAAAAAAATGTGTACTTAGCTTGTCGGGGTGTTCTTCGCACCTTGGCTGGGATACTCTTAACGGGTGTATAGAATTTTAAAAAAACGATAAATCATTTCTTCAGTAAAACAATTCTGAACAAAGCTTCAACTAATACACAATAAAAGTAATCAGTTTTGAAGAATTAAACTTAAATGTTGAACATAACTTATTTTGTTACATACAACACTTACGAAAAACGAAAATTGATTTTCATATATTCACATACACCTAATGAATGCTCCATAAAAAATAAAAATTATAATAAAATAAAGCAGCTCTAATTATCTTAAATCAACATTTATGGACTATAACATAATTTTTACTAATGTTTATCGTGGCATACCTAGTCAGTCACAGTTAAGAAAAAGTGCAAAATATTTGGTTTACCGGGTTAGATTCGAACTCGTCACATATTGTTATTTTACAATATTAATTGTATTTACCAACCATATTAAATGTATTTAATGTTTATAGATTTATAAGTGAAGTCGAATTGGGGATGCTAAACCCCTACTAAATACGCCATTGAGTAAACATCATAATATTGAAACTACATGAACTTATTTTTGTATTTACTTTCTCGTACCTTCAAAAAGTATTTCGTTCTATTGAATTTTTTTTTTTTACGCACTGCAGTTTTTCCTCGGACATTTTATCCGCATATCTACCAAATTATCTTTATATGTGATGTAACAACTAATCTTACCAGGAGTTGAATTTATTCTCTCGGTCGCTGACGTTAGTTGATGTTCTTCAAAAATTATATCGTTACGTTGAACCAAAGCAGGCGGAATTTGCATGGAATGATCGTCTAGACATTGTATTGTAGGAGTCATTCTGAAAAAGATACTTCTTTTACACACGTAGGTACGAGGTACAGTTAAATTTTAGTATTATTGTAATAATTTACATTAAAATAAAAATACAACTTAATGTAAAATCACTTTTAAAGAGCACATGTTACTTTTGTTAAATAACGAAAACTTTACAAAACAATACATAGGGAAAATTACGTTCGATTTGATATGTAGCGTAATTTTACAACGGAATATTTTAAGTTATAATAATATGTTAGTACAGAATAAAACTATATACGACAGCAATATTTTCAAGTCGTGCAAAAACCGTATAATACATATTAAATACGAAAATAAATATAATAATTTGAACATTGTATAATGCTCAGTATCGGATGTTCATACTCTGTTCATCTGGAAGATGGTATATTACTAATTGTTATTGTATATAGGCGTAAATGTATGTGTTTCAGTATACATTAATACTACGATTATTATATTGCAACTGCTTTAATGAACAAATGGCCTACCTATTATAGTGTGATGTCGGAAAAAACCGTCGAAATTTGAGATTGGAGCGTCGAGAGGAGACGTGTATTGTGTGCACTTGTCCGATTTCACAAGGCGAATGACGGGCGTCAGGCGTGCCGGGGTCCCCAGTGGTCGACGACGAGAAGAATGGCAAAATATATATGTATATAATAATAATGTATTCACAGTTCACACGCGCAAATGCGGCACGCGGAGCCACGCGCGTGAACCCCTCCCCACGGACACTGAACCATAACACGGGGGGAAATCGGAATGACGGGAAAATGGACATATACATACACACGCGTGGACTGTACACCCGTGGTCACTACAGCCAACGCAGCACTACCTTTACCCCGTGAAGTTCACCGTCATCGTTCACGCGTGGTCGAGGCAGAACGCCTAGGTGATGCGGTGGAGTTTTGCTATTGGCGTGCACCGCGGCAGTTAAAAATAATAAAATTTATACTTTCAACTGAGACCGTATTGTAATAGTTGAAGTATCACAGAATTACTAATGAAACGGGTTTATTGTATTGTATTATTTTTTTTTTTATTTAAAATTCTTAACATCCCAAAGGGGTAATTAGTACAGTTATTATATTTTTACTAATTATTATATAACATAAACCTAAATATACAATTAAAAATTATACAGAGTAAAAAAAAAATAAAAAAGTAAATACAAACATACATACATACATAAGCAATAAACACAAGTGCCATACACATACATATACAATATTACAATAGATACACGTAAGTTAATTCATATTCATTATTATATTTTTTAACTTCAGTTTTGAATCAAAAGAAAAATTAAAGTTAGGTACATTGTTACAAGAATCTAAAAGGCGGTACTCCGAACTAAGTTGTTAGTTATATTTGTTAAGCATTGAGGTACTAAGAAAGGATAGTTATTTCTTGAATTGAAAGTTGGAATTTTTAAGTTTATCTTCATTAAGAATTCTGGACATGATAATTTACCGTTCATTAATTTATGGGCAAAAGCTATATCGTTAAATAACCTTCTAGAAGCCAATTCTAAACCATATTCTGCAGCTAAATTATCTAAGCCGTAAACGCTTCAATAAATAATAATGCCGCTCTAAAGAGCCCAAAACACCGCGGCGCGCTCAACTGGACAGTCCACGTGATCCCCGGTATCAGCTGAATTCATTTCTTATCAAATAATTTTTTTCCAAATTAGTTAATCAGTGTAATAAAAACCATCAGATGACTGATGAGGACTTCTTCAATTTTCTGGAGATACAGCGGCTTGAAACTATAGATAAAGTACCTATTAAAAACTACTCGAACCGACAAGTTTTGAAGATCATACACTCAGTGACACGGTGTTATTGTCAACACCGATTACACGAATGGTCGTGTTTCCATGTTCGTAATCAATGTTATTGCATATTGATGACTGATGTATATTTATGCTTAAATTTCTTGCGGGTAATGCAAGTGGCATTCGATTATTTAGTTAATAGTTTGTTTTATCCTCTCTGTCTTATTTGTTTTACATACCGTTTACAATCATATTCTGGTGATAAATCATAGAACGTCTACAGGTATAATCATGATAGTTTCAATATTGTTTTATATTTTCTATTTTTATTTCATTATTACTTAGACTCGACTACATTCTTAATAATTGAGCTACTAAAAAATGAACGCCACAGACGATGAATATTGGAATGAAAAAAGTTTTGAGGGATTCAGTTTTGAAGATGAGGTATTATTAGTTATTCAGAATTAAGTTAAACAATTTTAATACATGATATCTTGAGTGCTGTGATTAAATTATAATAAAGGTATCTAATGGAATTTATTACTAATTCAGATTTTTTTTTGAATTAGGTAATATTTTAATTTTATAGGAATGGATGTATATCAAATGTTCATTGATCTAATAATTTTAATATTTTTTATAGGATAAAGAATTGAATTTAGTTCAGAAAATGCCACCTGAATGTGAAGGTAATTTTAAAATTAGTCAAGTAATAATATTTATTATGTACTTACAGTAGGTAGAGTAGGACATTTCCCTACCGTAAATGATTTTAAGTGAATATCCCTCCCGCCATAATAATAGGTATGTTTAAAATAAGTGTTAGTTCATATTTTGTTTCTGGGTTTAAAAACAATAAATTGTAGTACCACAGGTGTCCTTAAAGTTCAGTTAATTAGTTTATATAATACACCTGTATAATTATATGTCAATAGATCATTTAACAAAAATACTCTGAAACCAAATAGTGTTGGCTTATGGCAATTTTTGACATACATTTTCACCTTAGTTATGGAACATTTATACTGCAACAAAAAGAATTAAGGAGTAATAAGTTTTTTCAGTTACCTATTTTTGATAAATATAATTGTTTTCTATCAATATTTTATCTATACAATTGAAGAAGAGTCAATTTAAATCATGGTATAGATGTTAAATTTATATTTTTAACAGGTTTACAAATTGGATCGACAAAAACCAAACTAGAAAATATTGAATCATTGGATACACTTTTATCAAAAGAAATATTAAATAAAAGTAAGTACTTAAGAAGGTTGTAATATTAAAATTGTAATGTTTAAATTTATTTATAATTATTGTATATTATAGTATTTATAAAACAAAATTCTAAGTCAAGAAAATCAATCTCACCTCAGGTAAATGTAAATTTTGTTACTTATTTATTTAGTTTTACTTATTTTTTATCAATTTAGATTGATTTAATGTGTTAGTTATTATAAATTTCTGTAGGAAAAACAAAATAATGTAAAATCTACCATAGAAAATATTGTGATGTCTCATTCGTATACATTAGAACCATATCGTAGTTTAGAAGAAAAAACTATGTTGCTAAAAGAAGCTTTGGACACTGAAGATGGAAATGCAATATTAACTGTATGAAGTATCAAGTCAAATTAAATGAATAAATATTATTTTTATTTATATTTGCTGTAATTTTAGGTTATTATATTTTTAACAAATACTTTGAAGAAAAGTATTTTTCAGCGCATTTTACGTGATAATCCTGTTGCTGCTTCACATTTTGTTCAATATTTATATTCTAAACAATATATTGATGAACTAGTTGACATTCTAGAGTATGTAATATCGTTAGGGCCTTTTCACACATACACGGTTTCCGTTTACACGGTTTTTTGACGGTTCACTAATGCATGGCTATTTATGGAAGGTTTCACACGTTATCTCGACCGTGTCGTGTCCGTGTTGCGTCCGTGCAAGTCCATGCGGTTTAAAATTTTGTCGCGGCATTGGCGCCATCAGTGAGACATTGCGTAATACGATATCGTTCAGACATACACGGCATGGGCGTACA
>JAIPRM010000005.1:18997-48676 GCA_025469315.1 Stegophylla sp. TES_Ste_2020
GATTTATTAATCTCACTTATAGAAGTTCGTAAGTTCGTAATGGACCTGAAGTTCGTCCAGTATTGTGGGATAAAACATCTAATATATATAAAGACAGGATTGAAACAAAGAAGGCCTGGAAAGAAGTATGAATGACCTCGACAGCAAATAATAACTGACAACAAGCAAAAGTACCACGGCTATGCCGTACGAAAACCTTAAGAAAACCGTGTATGTGTGAAACGTCTACATCCGTATAAACGGTTGTCGTGTACACGGAAACCGTGTATGTGTGAAAAGGCCCTTAGAGTAGCTAAAAAAGTAAATACTACTGATATATTTTTGTTACAGAATGTTGGGGCGAACAAAAGATGCAATGGTAAGATACTCTCAAGGACCCGTTTTGCCCCACCGAAATTTGGAAAAATTGATAACAACCCGATAAAAATATATAAATCAACAAGCAAATAAAAAAATAATTTTTGATCCCATCTCCCTCCCCCCAAATTTGTTTTCAGTTTCTGCCTTGGATACTATTATTCAGGGTCGGATAGATATATATTATTTTCTTATAGTGTGTGTGTGTGCACGTGCATTTCTGTATGTTTATTTCATACTCAATAATTTGTCTCTTCATAATTTATTTTTTAAGTATAATATTAAAATAGTTGGCATATTCTGTAAAAATATTTTATAGCATTATTAACTATGAAGTGTTTATTTATAGCTTGTTATTAAGTCAATTTATTATTCATATTTCTTAGTGTGATTAACTTTTTGTATATGTAATGAAATATTATTGCAAGTAAATGTTTATAATGTACTTTAGATGATGCTATTCAAATTTGGATGTCGAAACCCTCAAAACTGTTTACAAAGATTCAATGTATGTTCCAATCTAGCGGATGACCAATATGATAAACAAATGATATCACAACTAATCAATTTAATTGGTGGGTTGTTATTTATTAATTATTATGATGTATAATATATTATACGTTTATTTGAATATTTAATATTGATTTAGGAAAATATGAAGTAAAGGGTGCACAATTTGCATCAGTGGTTTCTTTAGTATCTGACAAATGCAAAGAACAACAAAATGTTAATTCTTGTCGGATGTTGGGTAATGAATTTAATTTAAGTCCTAAACAATTAGAGGCAACACTGTTGATTACATTTTGTCATCTCCAGAATTGGATTCATATAGATGACATGTTTGTAAACAAAGTAATATTTTTAAAATGTATATTTTAAGCCTCATCATTGTATTGTAATTTAGTTGATTAGAATGGCTACATTTAATTATCTTTTAAATCCAAGTTTATAATAATTATAAATTAAAATTTACATAATATTCAAAGTGAAAGTTTCTGTTGGGTCTATATAGACACCAAGTCGTAAATATGTATGAAAGTGTAATAATATTGTAAATATTACAATATGATGTTTCATCATTTTTTTTTCTGTTTGGAAAAATATATTTGTGAGTAGTGAAGTCTAAATATCATAATGACATAAAAAGTAA
The DNA here is from genome assembly GCA_025469315.1 of Stegophylla sp. TES_Ste_2020. Classification (NCBI taxonomy): domain Eukaryota; kingdom Metazoa; phylum Arthropoda; class Insecta; order Hemiptera; family Aphididae; genus Stegophylla; species Stegophylla sp. TES_Ste_2020. The sequence goes on from JAIPRM010000005.1 coordinate 20,505, forward strand.
ACTTTTTAAAGCAACTCATATTGTCCATTTATAATTTTTATAATCTGAAATTTAAAATTTTTTAACCATTTAATTAAGTTTTATGTAACTAAAAAGTCTGATTGGTGATTTATTTTTATATTTTTACACTTTTTGTAGTACATGTAAATTCACTCAAGTTTATGTTAGTAACTTATTACAATTTTTAGTAGTTTTAATTTAATTTAATTTTTCTTTATTTTTTTTCGAATGTCATTAAAATGTAAAATGATTGGAAAATTGAACTTGCATAAAAAAATATATTAAGGTCACAAAAAAATATTAAGTACTGTATGAAATTTAAAAATTATATTCATACTTCCATAACTTTTCTAAATGAGAACCATTTTTAATGACTAGTTAAAAATTAAGTATTAAGAAGTGGCTATTTTTGCATCTGACCCAAAAATGCCTATTTTTACATCCTGTGCTGTGATTGGGTCAAATTTTGATACCATAAATCGTATTTGGTATTTTTAGTAACCCATTTACTCTTTATTTACCCTTCCCATAGTATGTTTACTGATAACAGTACATAGGTTATGTAGTTTAGACAGGTTGTCTCCTAACTATGTATACATAAGATTCTCCCCCCGTAGCGCCTTAATGACTGTGTCTTCATCTGTAAGAGACTTCATGGCAGCATATAGTATCCAAAATATATTGTCTATGCTTTAATTAGTTTAATTTTATTCTAAAATATGGTATTATTGATGTTTTAACATAAATAAATACTTAAATTGTGTAGATGAGATACTACATTATATTATATTCTGAGATTAGTGAGGAAAATAGAGGTTTATACACTAATATTAATTTTTTCTTTTAACACTTTTTCGTGTATAATAACAAATTATTTATTAACTTTTAGTTTAAAACTGATCCAGTAGTTTCGATCGACAGAAATTTGTTCTAGAGCAGTGGTTCTCAACCTATTTTGATTCGTGTCACCCTTGACTATGATATTTTTTCACTATGTCAGCCTTCCATTTAAAGATAGGGCACATATTTTATCATTATTATAAAAATTAATACTAAAATAACCTGTGATATGTTGAGTCTCTGTTCTTTTGTCTTGCTAGAGATATTTGAATTATTATTTTAATGTAAAATTTCATTATTAAAAATTAAAATTAAATTTTTTATGTAAAATAACTAGTAAAATATATTTTTATGATTGAGTTAATATCTTATATAATTTGTTTTAATTTCAGAATTGGCTTGGTAAAGACAAAATAGCTTTATCGTTGCCTATTGGTGAAACCGTTAAGCTATTACATCAAAATGGTGCTCCATCATCTTCATTAACTCGATACATAAATATGATAAAAGATTCAGAAGAACGTTTAGAATTGGCTAAAAAATTCAATTGTCACCATATCATAATTGATGTAAGAAAATATTTAGGAACTGTAATGTCAACAATAAATTATAATTTGTTTTTAATAAATATTTTAGGATTTTGCATCAAAGAAAGATCGTAGGGGATTGTTGGTGTATAAAACTACTTTACAAAAACAAACAGAAAGTTACTATTATGCTGATACTATTTTAAAAAGTCCCGTAAGTATTTACTTTTTTTTTTATATTTTGTTTAATTGGAGTTCCATGAGAATATCATACAATTGTATAAATATTTAAATTTGCTCCATTCAGAATCCAAAATATTAAATAAATAATTATGTTATTGTTATAAATTGATAAATTTTATTTCATTTTTCTCTGCATCAATTTTCAACAAATTTAGTTATTTTAAATGTTGGAACATTAAAAATATTGATAATTTTTTTCTAATTTTATTTCAAAATAATTTATAATTTGAGTATAAAACATTTTAATTTTTTTTTTTTTCAGAATATCAAATGGAAAAATTAGTACTTTTATCAACATCTAAAAACATTTGAACAAAATAAGAAGACTGAAACACATTATTGTTATTCATAAATCATAAATTGTTTGAATTCATTTTTTTAAATATAAATTATACAATTCTTAAAATACATAATATTGTAAATTAATAATGCTATCAATATATTATATATTGATGGCTTTGTGGCAAAACCTTGTAAGTCAATTTTATTAAATTGTTCAGGCGTGAAAAACTGTGACATTGTCATATATTACAAAACCACGATTACGAGGTTTTGTTTTTTCTCTATATTATTTAATGAAAAACTGCAAAATATAATTTTTTGATACTATTAAAATGTGTAAAACGTTACAGTGTGTGTATCCAATAGAAAAAAAAATTTAAAAAATCAACTTAATAGGTTTTGCCTCAAAGCCATCGATATGATATAATTAAGAAAATCTACTTGTTTATTGTACTTCATTTTGTTTACACAGTGGGAAATTATACACATAAGCTTCCTTTTTGGTTTCAAAACTGTTCAACATATGAAATGGGTCAATGAAACCTTATGGTAGTGAACTGTTGTCTTACTATGGCTTTCAATGCTTGTATTTTGATTTGGCAATAGTTGTCCCTATGACTTGTAGTTTTAATTGTTTATACCTACAAATTTTGTTTGTTTAAAGAACAATTGTTATTTATTTAAAATTTTTGTTCATTTTTATGGATATAACTAATGATAAACTCAATTCAGAAGAACATTGTGACAATGATGTCACTGGAACAACAGCGTTTAAAAGAAAATTATTTGGCCGACAAAAAACCTGTATGTAGTGTCTTTTTATTAGTATTATTCTTGAAAGTAATATTTTATGGTTTAGTATCTGAGACTTCAATCTACAATCCTATTGATCCACAAAATGGTAATAATAATAGAAGTGAGTATATTCTATAAATTTTCGAATTATTATTTCTTGTACGTTTTTAATTAACATTTATTTTTGTAATTTAGAATTTAGCTTGACAGATAAGACTCTAGATTGCATTACAAAATGTTTTTGGCAATGTTCATCGTGTTATCAATGTAATGAAAAGCCTGTATCAAAATAAAAAAAAAATCTACACTGTGCTTGAACTATAATATAAAATAAATTAGAATATTATGCTTAAAATTAAATAATTTTATTAAATTTTATATTTATTTTGTTTTATTACTTGAATAAAATGTAAAAATGTCTTAATTGTTAAATAGTATCATAATAATATGGTCTATTGAAGTTATATGTATCCTTTCTACTAATATTCATATAAGTCTGATGCCTATATCACTAGAAAATTATTACGAAAACATATCTGTAATACCAATTATAAGTACTTAATATGAAAGAGTATTTTCAAATAATTGTTACTCGTGCAAAACTAAGCTTCGTACCACTTTGACATAGAAAAACATCTGGGCAATTTGATACGTCCATTTATTGAGCAAACCTTAGCAAAAAATATCTTCATCGATGACGAATCAAAGAATTTAAAGAAAATTGCACGATATGATCATCGTTCCTCTTTATAAATATTCTTTTATCTTGACATTAATAATATAAAATAAAATATTTATGTAATATAAAAAGTGTGAACTTTGTACGTAGGGGTGTTCTTCGCATATCTCGAGTGGGATACTCTTGACGGGATTGTTGAATTTTAAAAAGAAACGATAAATCATTTCTTCAATAAAACGATTCTGAATGGAGCTTCAAATAATACACAATAATAATTATTAGTTTTGATTTTTGATTACCTAAAAATTATTATGTTACATAAAACATATACAAAAACAAAAATTGATTTTCATATATTTCCTTACACCCAATGAATACTCCATTAATAATTTCAAACTACAATAAAATAAACTAAAGTGGTTCTAATTATCGTAAATCAACATTCATTCACTAGTTAACATAATTAGTACTAATGTTTATTGTGTCACCTCTATAGTCAGTCAGGGTTAAAAAAAGTGCAAAATATTTATTTTAACAATATATATTATACGAGTTAATCACTGAGCCACACTAACAGTGCTGACCAGTGGAGAAATAATAGGTATTATAATATGTAATAACCGAAAATATTGAATTTTCAAAATAGAATAAAATAATTAGAAAACCAACCATGTGGACTTTAATTCACACAAACATATTCAGCATCGAAAAATACATAAGATGACAATATAATATCATAATTGGTAATTTGTCCGTAGTAATCATATTTTGTGTAAACATAATTATGTGATTTTATATTATTAAATTATATACTTGCGATAATTTTCCAACAGTCTTGGTGTAAAAACGTACTTAAATTTACCCAAGTATTATAACTCAATACAAATGGCAAGCAAAAAAAAAAATTAATCGTATTACAATTACCAGAACAAAAAAAATACATAACAATGTTTTGTACAATGACTTACAAAGGAAATTCTTTAAGAAAATAAAATTTGCTCAGTATTGTCAACTACACAGAGGTACTATTGACAGTGTATTGTTCATAATATCTTATCTTTTCTACAAATTTAATATATTTCATTCTATTATTTTTTTGTCATAAAAATACATTTATTGTATTCAAATAAAGGTTTAACAATAAATAAAGATTTAACAGTGTCGTTACGTAACAATATGAATCATTATTATAACAAACAACAGTCTAAAAGTTATGGTTCAAAATGTAAAATACTTACACCATACAATATTTCAAAAAAACAATTATACTGACTAAAAAAGTACCAAAAAAACCTAAACTAAAAAAAAAAAGACACCAATTTTCCTAAATAAATATTAAGATCACAATCAGTTGCCATTATGCCCAAAATTAGCATATTCGTATAACTCAAGATAAAAAGATTTAAAAATATATAGCAATTTAAATTTAAATTTCCCATTTCATAAATAATATTTAATTTATTTATGAGGTATTTGTAAAAGGAGGTTTCCATCCACCAATCGATTTCTCCAAGTAATTTGCAACAGCTATGCACAACCTATCCTGATTCATTCCAGCCACCACCTATAAAATTAATAAAATTAGTCAAGTTGTTTAACATTGATATACAGGGTGATTAATAGAGAACGGATTTAAATGCGAATTGTATTTTTTTCTGAATGTCCAAAAACTTTGCTTTCCAAGCAAAAAGTTAATTTCATACATCAAGGAATTAAAAAAATGTAACTTTTATTTTGCATTTTTCAGCATTTTTAAGATTTTTTTGAATTTTAGAGTATTTTTACATAGGAATGGATAAAATTCCATAAATATTTGGTTAAAATTCATTCTAAAAGAAAAAAAAATTAAATATAATTTATTGTATGTGTCGAACTGCTGTTTTTATTATTTATAAAATTTTTACCAATCAGATAAATGTGACGCCAGATGAAATTATTGTTGACAGGTATAGACACTTAGTTATAAACAATATTCATACATACATGCAATTAGATAAAGAAAGATAAGCTATTTATCTAAATCGGCACTATTGAGTTTGGTCATTATTTCATAATTTTAAGAGCATTTTTTTAGTGCATTCATTAAAAAATAATTTTGTTATGAGTGCATTAAATCATATTTTTTTAAGGCATTTTTCTTGTTTTTTAGAGCTTTTAAATCTGCTCCTTATCGATTAACAAAGCATGTTTGTCCTATTTTTTGGCCATAAAAATACAAAAATTTGAATTTTTTTGGAATGTTCAAGTTACTATAAAAACTATGTTACTATGTAACTATGTTACCATAACTTTTTTTCATGTCCAAATGGTAACCCCCTACTTTAACTATGGAATTGTATTTGGGTCATTTCTATGCATTTTTCAAGTGGTTTTTCTATTTAATAAATTAAAATTATTAAAATTGCATTTTTACGGCCAAAAAAAAAAAAAAGGGCAAACATGAATAATGAACCATCCAATATATATTATATAGGTATGTTACATTTTTGTTTTTTAAAATGTGAGTGTAGTAATACCTGTATTCCTAATGGTAAACCATTTTTACCTAACCCAAGTGGTACTTGAGTGACTGGTAATTTTAACACATTGAAAATAGCCCAATATGCAAAATTATATGGATGTAAGAATGGTTCATGATGATGTTCTGCTGTTGTTGGAGAAGACGGAAACAATAACACACCATCATCTCCCAGTAAAGTCTAAAATATATTCATTACTATAAATAACTTAATAGGAATTACTTGGAACTAAAATAAAATATCTTAGAAGAATGAACTAGTGCATTAATACTTACATATAAACTCAGTAATAAAGAAAATATTAGTATTATTATTTTTAATTTGCATTTATACTTATTGAAAAATAGTAAAAATAAATTTTATGCATAATTACCGATATTTCATTTGAAAGTTTTTCAGTTTCAGCTATAGCCCAAACTTTATTAACTTTTGGTAGTTGCATATCTATTAATTTCAAAATTGCTGCCAAAGTATGATTTGAACGTCCAAAAATTATTTTCGGGACTTCTAACCACACAGAAACTCTGGTCTATATGTATATTAGAAATTCAAATAATAAACAATACATAATATTTAATCAATTTAATAACAAATTATTACTTGAAGATTTCCTAAAATGATAGAAAAGTCTGGGTCCTCTTCTCTTGTCATCCAATATTTCCATAAAGTGTAGCAGTAACGAGTGCCCGATAGACGAACATTAAGAGGAGGTAGTTCAGTGATAGAAGTTATAGATTTGACAGCATTGTCTAAAGCCATTTGTAATTCAACACTGATAGGGCTAATCAATGCACCATTAGGATCATCAACATAATAATACTTCAAACTTGACAAATCAACCTAAAGAATTCACACATATGAGATTAAATTTTTTTTAACTAGCATCTGAATTAATTGATTACTCAAATAAAAATAAAAAAGTGAGGCAACATAAAGTATAGACAAGGATATACTTCGCTCCTAGGGTTAGATACTTGGCGGATGTATAGAATTTTAAAGAATCAATAAATCATTTCTTTAAGAAGACAATTTTGAATAAAGTTAATATTAAAAAGAACAATAATAAATGTCATTTTCAACACACCCACCAAGAGTATCAGATTCGAATAGCAAAAAATATATTTGTATTATATAAATTTTAGTGTTTTAGTCTTTGAAACAGAATGTATTTTGTAATTTTATATTTATTAGAAAATACAACACATCTAAAATTATTAGAGATAGATAATTATAGTTTTTAACCCATTGTAGACCAGACACAGAAAGAAGCGAAAAAACAACATTTTACCAGTGCTTGCAAATGTTACAATAACATTATTTTTGACAAAAAAGCAATTGAAATTTATTCATTTAATAATAACAGAAAGCGATAAAAACAATTAAGAACTACAAAACAAATCTTAACGATTATCAAAATGTATAATAAATTATTAGATAAAACATAATGCAAAACGTAATTTATAGAATATCATAAACAAAAAAAAATCGCAATACGTAATAAATTAAAATCCATTTACCTATTTAAAAATTATAATATCGATCAGTTTCGTAGAAATATTTATTTCATTATTATTGACATGTTTTCAAAAAAAAAAAAAAAATTGAAGAATTGAGAAATTCAAAAAATGACCGATCTAAAGTATAAATCCGGTTTCAAAAAGTTACTGATCAAGACTTTTGGACAAGTAGATCCATACAAAAAAGTTTATACAGAAAAAAAAGAAAAGATAAAACAATAAACATCATTGTAAAAACACTAGCTTCTTCACTTCGTCCAGAATCTAAAAAAAATAAAAAATATTTTTCCCAATAAATTAACATTTAATAAAAACTCATTTGTGTTAAATTATAAAATTATAAAAGTAAGAGAAATAAAATATATTCCAATTGTTTAACACTACAAATTAGTTTATATCTTTTTATCACCTTTTTTTTTCATATTTATAGAAAACTGAAATCTTAATATAGTATAATAATAAAAATACCTCTTGGTCAATTTTTAATTCTAAAGATTTTTCAGGTCCAAGGAAAGCTTTAACAACTGGTGTTAGATCTTCGGCATATTTAATTAAAGGTCCTGCACTGACTATAGTATGTTTTTCTGTGCCTTTTCTAAACGTCATGCCTTTTGTATTTATAAAACCTGAAAGTATAAAATAAAATTCATTAGAGAGTACTGAAGTAATAAAATGTTTGTGTTGTCCAATATCGTTTAACTAAACAGTCTAAAACTTTTAAAGTAAAAAGAAAAATATAAATATTTGTAAGCTATTAAATTGTATTCAATTTTGAAACAAAATCACAAACTTTTTTATCATTATTTAAATGGTTAATCGTTTGTCAAAATATTATCTATAAATCTAAAATCAATAGAATTAAAATTTACTGAATGCATCAAGACTCTAGAAAGTTTTAGTAAAATAGTAAATACATTTTAGATTAGATGTGATAGAATACAATTATTACTTAACAAAAATTAATTTTAGATTCTAAGATTCTGAGCAAAGCGAAGAAGCTAGTGTTTTTACAATAATGTTTTTTTTTTTTTTATGTGTGCACATTTTTATATAGAAATACTTGTCTAAAAGTTTCAACCAGCAATTTTTTGAAACCAAATATCCCTCTAGATAGTTATTTTTTGAATTTTTGAATTGTTTTTTTAAAACTAGGGAAAAACTACCCAAAATCAGACTCAAATTTTATCTTTTTTTGATCCAAACTATATGAATCTTTAAACATAAATAGACAATAATATAAGATATATTTTGGAGCAAGGAATTTTTAAAATGTGAAAAACAAATTTTTGTGATTTTTTTCATCAATATTTTTTTATTCGTAGTAAAATTGTCTTTTTTTCTTTTTCTTTATTTATTGGATAAAAAAAAGTAAAGTAAAGATAAGTATAGATAAGAAAGCCGGACATACTTCGTATCATATTCTTTGCTCTTTGGGTCAGATACTCTTAGTGGGTTTGTTGAAAATGACTATTGTTATTATCAATATACTTCGCTCAGAATCGTATTGACGAAATGATCTATCATTTCTTTAAAATTCAACAAACCCATAAAGTGTATCTGACCCAAGAAGCAAAAAATACCCATGGTATGAAGTATATTAAGTTTCCTTCACTTTTTAATTTATAGATTTTGACTGGTAAATTTATCAAATATATTTTTGACAGATCAATAACCCAGCCCTATTTATTTACTGAAATATATATTTTATGATATTCATTAAAAACTAAATTAAAACTCTTTGAAATTTTTCGAAAACTATATTGAAATAAAAAAATTACAAAATAAAATTAAATATAATTTTTTAATATTCTGTTGTTAACGAATAAATATTGGCATCAATTTTGTATTACCTGTTGTTAATTTATGGCCAAATACACCACAATTGAAAGCTGGTATACGTATAGATCCTCCAATATCTGTGCCAAGACCCAAGGGACTACCACAAGCTGACACAATACTAGCCTAAGGTAAGTAAATTTTTTATTAATTTATTAATATTTATCAGCTACATTTTTGGTTAAATTTAATAATATTTTATACATACTTCCCCGCCAGAAGATCCCCCAGCTGAATGATTTGTGTTATACGGGTTATTTGTTTGACCATAAACTTTATTTCTAGTTTCACACCATAAGTTTACTTCTGGGACATTAGTTACTCCTAGAAGTATTGCACCAGCAGTCTTTAATGATTTAACAATTTCTGCATCTTCATCGCATTTAATGCCAGTTCTAGATAATAATCCAAATGTCCAAGCCATTCCTTTTGCTCCTGTACTTTCTTTAGACGTGAATGGAATGCCAAATAAAGGTTTGCCATTAAAAATTAAATTAATTTTATCTTCAGTATCAGCTAATTTAATAAGCTTATCATACTCATCAGCTTCAGCTAATGCTTCATCAAAACGAGTATCAACTACAGCATTTAGGATTGGATTTACTTGTTCAATTCGTCTAATAAAACATTCAAGGACATGACGACATGTGACTTCTTTCGTTTTGATCTTATTAACAATAGTAATACAACTGTCAAGAACAAGTTGATCTTTTACAGGAGGTAATATTATTGGTGGTGTATTTTTGTAAAGATAGTTGAATACAAATGATACAGTATAATCATAGATAAATCGTAAAAATGAAAAAACATATGAAGAACACTTTGTACTGCGTGTTGATTTTTTTGATGAATGACTTTTCTTTGAATGTACTTTTTCTAGTTTTTCCTAAATTATAAACATTGCTTAATTATTAACCTTATACAGAAAAATATAAACAAAATTATGTTATGTACCTAATATGTCATAGTTGTAAGTTTATATATTTCAATCTAAAGACTATTGAAATCACGTCTTTTAATATTACCAAAATTATAATTTGCTTATATGTATATGTTATCATTGTGTATATACAATATACACATTGCCTAATCAATTTGGTCTTGTCTGGGCAATGTGAACCACAAATACAAACAAGTAATAACAATTTATTTTGTAATAATTTTTATTAAAATTATCATTATTTTAATGGTTGATTATTACTATATTTGAATATTTATTATAATATAAATATTTAAAAAAGCAGACATATTTCGCACCATGAGTATTTATCGCTCCTCGGGTCAGATACTCTTGGTAGATTTTTTTAATTTTAAAGAGATGATAAACCATTAATAATATAAAGAAAATTAATGGTCATAATTTTCAAAATACCCACCAAGAGTGTCTGATCAGAGAAGTGAAGAATACCAATGGAGAGACGTATATCAGCTTTCATGTCTATACTTTACATATCTTTGTTGTACTTTACTTTATTTTATTTTTTTTAATCTAATAAATAAAGAAAAGGGAATTTGTAATTATTAAATTTTTTATAATTATTTGTAGTTTTTTTTTTCAATTCCACTCACTCACCAAGAGTAGTTGACCTGAGAAGTGAATAATACCCATGGTGCAAAGTATGTCTGGCTTTCTCGTCTATACTTTACTTCACTTTCCTTATCTTTTCTTTACATTACTTTTACATTTTTTTTTTTTTAGGGAGGCATTGAGAATATTTTGCTTTTAAAAGGGGCAGGTCATATAAGTAAAAATATTCTCAAATATTAATCTGAAATTTTTATTCATAACATAAAAAAAAAAAAAAAACATAAAACTTTATAGAATAAAACAAATTTAAAAGCTAATTTTCTCATAAAATACATATATTTTAGAATGTGGTAATAAATATAATCTTGAAAAATCTTACCTACACTTTTACTCAAATAGTACCTAATAAATAATAATAAAAAAAAAATATTGTCTATATTTACTGTGGAAATACATTTTATGTGATAACTGATAGTGGAGATGGGAAGTATAGGCACAGAGTAGATGAAATTGAAATTGTCAATTTATCAGCAAAGTACTTGCATTGTTCTACTCTACATCTACAGTAATATCAAATATCCTAAAGAAACCTAATAAATTTTAATATGGTACAAAATAAGAGATTTAAAAAATATATAGTTGAGAAAATTTCAGACATTTAGTTGCAAAAATACAATGTTATGTCAAGTGGTAATCTAGAGAACACTTTATACATTCGATACCTAACTAAATACAATACACTGTATTATAGAAAGTTGTTAAAAACAAATTGAAAACTATCAAAATTACTTAAAGATGAAAATTTTAGTATTCACATAAAAGCATAAATATTTTAGATAGGGAATATGATGTCATGTACCTATTGGTGTAACATTTACGAGTTTATTGTGTAAATATTGTAAACATTAATACACCGCGAACACTATATTATTACGTATTGAACAATATCATTAACATTACCTTTTTATGACCAGCCATTGGACTATAGAAGATATTTGAAAAGATCGTGTGAAAATGTGAAAGTAAAACAAAAAGAATAAATAAGCAATAACAACACTAAAATTCCCAATTTATTGTGTGTGCCTCAAGGGGGGGAGGGTTAATACGTATGGAGTAGGAGCACCAAGTGCAAGCCACTACAAGTCTACATTGAAATCCTCATAATAAATTAACCATAATTATTGGAAGGGATGAAATTCAAAGCGAATTTACATTTTTTTCAATCTATTTTTTTTAATCGAAAATCTGTTATTATCACGGACTAAGATATACAGCAGGGGTGTCCAACCCAAATGATCCTGTGGGGCCACTTTGTTAATGCAATATAATTCCGCGAGCCGCACACAAAATTATTTATATCCCCCGTTAAGATTTTGACTAATTTTGTAAGCAAAATGGAGTAAAAATTTTAAAAATTATAAATTATTTTTATAATTATATTCGCAGATAAAAATACTCGTCTGTATTAATTAATCTATTGTAATTTTTTAATATCAGGACACTGCCATCTGTTGATTAGGTAAAAATTATTATAAATAAAAAAAAAGCACGAAATTGAAAATATTATGCACTAAAATAAATACATGTAAAATTATGATGAATTTCTCCAAATCACATGTGACTCGCGGGTTGGCCACCCCTGATATACAGGCTTAGTAACGATGAGCTATAGAGGTCGAGTGGAGGAATAGCCACTGAACTAAATAGTAAATACATGGGACGCGTATGATGTAGTGGTGGTAAGGAATAGCAATATCAGTAATTTTAGCACTGCTATTTCGCAATAGCAGTAGCAGGCTGCTAATCAAAACGAATAATAGTAGCGACTGCTACTTTCATTTTCAATATAATTTTCGATCTGTCTACACTGTTAAATAAACTTGCTATTCTGCTATTTATTTACAACCATTTGTTGCTAAAATAGCTTAACTGCTATTTAGAAAAACTTCTTAAGTATTAACTGCTATCATGTTATTAACTATTTGTACTATAAAAAATATTTTTAAGATTGTTATTTGCTTAAGTGTTTACATATAACATTGTTCTATGGTGTTGGTGTTAACCATAGATAATAAAAATATGGATAGGACGAGTGGATGGCAGTTGACCAAAAATGATAAAAGTTCACCATTCATTTATCAGTTTATCAATTCATTTATCAATTCTTCAAAACTGATAATTATTATTGTGTGTTATTGTGTGAAACTCCTTTCAGAATCGTTTTATTGAAGAAATGTTTTATCGTTTCTTTAAAATTCAATACACTCGTCAAAAGGATTCCACACGACGTGCGAAGAACATCCCGTCGAGCGAAACACACACTTTTTTGATTTTAACTTTATGAAAATTTAAACATAAATGGACATAAATAATAATATGAGAAATATTTTGGCGCAAAAAATTTTGAAAGTGTAAAAAAAAAGTTTGGATATTTTTCCAACACTTCTTTTTCTCATTAATTATTTTTTCCTTTTCTTTATTTATTAGATAAAGAAAAAAGTAATGTAAAGTTAAGTAAAGTATAGACAAAAAAGCTGGACATACTTGGCACTGCGGATATTTTTCACTCTTCGCGTCAGATATTCTTGGTTGGCGTGTTGAAAATGATGTCTATTAATATTTATTATATTATTAACTTCCTTCGTTCAGAATCATCTTATTGAAGAAAAGATTTTTTTGTTTCTTTAAAATTCTACACGCTCACCAAGAGTATCTGACCCGAGGAGCGAAGAATATCCGTGTGGTGCGAAGTATGTCAGTCTTTTTTTCTTTATTTATATCCATTAAAACAATCGCACATTTTAGTAATTTTAAGCGTAAAAAAAAAAGCTCATAAGTATTATTAAGAAGGGCGCTAGGGGAAATCTTAAGGGTCAAAAGGATGCCATCAGTCGAAAAAGTTTTGGAACCGCTGTTTTTCAGTATTACTTTTTCCGAGAGAGGAATATAATAATTTCCAAGTGCATACCTTTCTTTTGCGATTTTATATCTGTAAAGATATGCATTAGTCATTATTATATTATTATTATTAGATATTATTATTAAATATAACATAATAGATAATTTAATGGTACGCATTACTCATTTACTGTTCATTATTATATTGATATTATCAAAAAAATAATGACGTGCATTATTTATTATTTCTTTATTATATGTGACATTATTATAAATTTATTTATTAGATTGTCATTGTAAAGTGTACATAATTAAATGGTATATAGTTATTGCATTACATTGTTGTGTGTTAAGAAAATATCAATAAGTGTGACACTAGGAATTACATCTTACAACTCTCTCATCTCTGAAGAGTTTGAACACCAACTCGTACCGAATGACGACTACTCTAGACTTCTTAAAAGTAAAATGTATAAAATTATTTCTTTCTTTCATATTTATATATTTAAATATAATAAATTTGACAAAAAGACTAGGAAACCATTATTTGTTGATCTAAACTTAATGAGAATTTAAACATAGGTAGACAATAATATGAGAAACATTTTGGCGCAAGGAAATTTTGAAAATATGAAAAAAAATGTTTTGGCCATTTTTTAACACTTTTTCTTATGATTTTTTTTTTCTTTTCTTTATTTATTAGATAAAAAAGAGTAAAGTAAAGTAAAATATATACAATAAAGCCGGACATATTTCGCACCACGGGTATTCTTCGCTTTTCGGGTCAGAAGGAGCTCTTGGGGAGGTAGGTGTGTTAAAAATGATAACAATTATTGTTCTTTATATTATTGACTTCTTTCGTTCAGAATTGTCTTATTGAAGAAATGATCTATCGTTTCTTTAAAATTCTTCACACTACGCGTGTTTAATCCGTGGTGTGAATTATTTCCGGTTTTCTTGTCTATACTGTCTTTACTTTACTTCTTTTTATGGGTACACGTTTTCGTATAGAATTGCATATCAAAAAGTCTCGACCGGTAATTTTTTGAAACCAGATTTGCTTTTAGATGGTACTTTAGTGAGGTTATTTTTGATAATTCTCAATTGCTTTCTCAAAATTAAGGAAAAACTACACAAATTTTGATAAAAGACTTGGTATCATTTTTTTTTTTAATCCAAACTTTAAGAAATTTTTAACATAGAAAGATAATAATTTAAGAAATATTTTGGTGTAAGAAAATTTTGAAAATGTGAAAAAAAATTTTGGAAATTTCTTTATTTTCAGTCTTCTGCAATTTTCTGTACAAGCTAAAAATAAATTTTCTGTCCCTCCAGTCTGTTCCTGCCATCTTCAGGTTTTCGAAAAGGAGTTGCCGGTTCACTTTGTCGGAGGCTTTTTCAAATTTTATAAAAACCACTTATGTTTTCCTTCTGTTAAATATAACCTAATCGACAATTATTATTATTGTATAATAATTGAAGCTCCGCTCGATTTCGTCTTACTGAAGAAATGGTTTAATGGTTCTTTAAAATGTAATACACCCCCAAAAGTATCCCACCTAAGGAGTGATGAACACCCCAAGGTCCAAGGTGCGAAGTACTTTTATTTTTAATTTTCAAAGTTACATGTGTTATAAGTGTTATGATATTGGCCTAAAAATGAACTTTTTCATGAGACTCAAATGGTTTTGGAAAAGTAAAAGTCTCGGGCACACCATGCTTAACTTGATTTTTCGATTCAAATCTTTTGTTAAAGGTTTAATTTTTTTTTTTTTTCTAACTCCGAAGAACGCCGTTTTTTAGGTGCCTACGCGTACGTGAGATCTTTGATTTCAAAATTTGAAAAAGCAAAAATAATCAGTGTCTCAAATACTATACACTTTTCATATGCTAAAATATTTTTTTCCCCGACAAAACACCCTAATACACATATTTATATGATATAACACATTTCTTTTTCAACGAAGTAAACGAACCTACTACCTATATATTACAGGAATATTCATTTTCAGAAAATGATATAAAGTAATAATAGAAAAATAATAATCATAAATTTGAGGGCAGACCGCAACTTTAATACCTATTCTATAAAAAATAACTATGTGATTTAGGCACGCTCGCACACATACACACATCACATTGTGTGAGAGTACACATTCACAATGTGATGTAATATCTTGCAATTAATTAGTGTGCTAAAAATATTTTTTCGTCCTGAATAAACTGAGAAATTCTATGGGAGATAAGTATACAAATATATAACTAAGAGAATTCCAAAAAAAATGATATGGGTGTATTGGCACTCGTATTTTTTCGACAACAACAAAAACAACTTTCAATATCCATCACGCAGTTCTTTTTTAATTATTAATTGTGATATATTAATATGACGTATTATTTAGTATATGATACTCGTAGGAATATTATCAAAGTATACATTATTATTAGTAGTATTCTAGTTATATATAGCAATGAAAACGTAAGATGATAAATAAGATAAAATATATTTTACCAGTCCAATTTTTCGCACTTTATACTTAAAATTTAATAATTATTAGGTAGGTACAATATACAAGGATATTTTATAAATGATAAAAATATTACTTTTGTCTTCTATCTTTAACAGTTATACCTAAGTTAAAATAATTGACATAGTTAGTTTCTTTGGAGATTAAAATTAAAAGTCATTAAGATGTGTATTCAATAGGTTATTAATGTAACCATAAGTTTATCGTCAAACAAATATGATTAGCTTTTAAATAAATTAACAGTAGATATGACTTTTTTCTGGGAGGGGGAGGTTTAATAGTCTTCAATAATTATAGATTAAAATATTTAATATAAAACAAAATCATTCTAACATTTTTTATAATTATTGAATATTCATAATTAATTATTGAATGATTATATTATTATACTATTATCACTATTTTATTTCAAATTAATGAAAAAAATGACAATAAATTGAAATTTTTAAACAAATTTTCATTTTATTAGAAAAGTGAATAAGACCTAACGTAAAACGTAAAATAAAGGTACTATAGTACTGTCGTATGGTATAAAAACTTAAAAAGCCGGTATACTTTACACCATGGCTGTTCTTCGTTCTTGGGTGGAATACTTGTTGGTAGTGTTGAATCTTAGAGAAACAATAAATTGTTTGTTCAATAAAACGATTCTGAGCGAAGCTTCAGTTAATTACAAACAACAATATTATTGTCAGCTTTATATCGATTAGGTACGTTCAGAGGTGAAATAGGAACCGAATTCAGGCCGGAAGATTGAAATATAATCAGACCGCCTAAATCTTTTTAGATTCTGAACGAAGTGAAGAAGCTTATTTTTTACAATGATGTTTATTTTTTTTTTCTCCTGTTAACACTTTTTCGTATAGAAATACTTGTCCAGAAGTTTCGATCAGTAACTTTATAGATCCAAAATCACACCCAAATGATAATTTTTATTTTTTTGAAAAATTGAAAAATTGAGAAATTCAAAAAATGACCAAAAGCACCAACTAGAGGCAAGTCCGGTTTCAAAAAGTTACTGATCAAGACTTTTGGACAAGTAGATCCATAGGAAAAAGTGTACACAGAAAAAAAAAACAAAAACTATACATTATTGTAAAAACACATCTTCACTTCGTTCAGAATCTAAAAATTATTATATTATTAAGCTAAAATATTTATGATAAAAAATAAATACACAATTTAAATATTATTGGAAGAAAAATGTACCTAAGTACGGTTTGTATGTTTTTGTATGCATCTCACATCAACGCTTGTTATGGGCGTATATTTCAAACTTGACAACATTTATAAATGTTACAATTTTAGTTTAATGAACTCTTTTGTATTCAACGTAATATTAATGATCTACGGAAATTTAGTACTTTATTATATTTTAAAAATATTTTCAATTTGTTTATTTTGGAAAAAATGTTTATATAATAAAAATGTATATTTAATTATGAAATAAAATTGAAATGTTTAAATGTATAGGTAATATGCAAAAATATGCACTATTTTGTTCCTAAATCTCACCCCCTCCCCAATTTTATAGCACCTATGCCAAGAAAATGTGTACATAAGTATAATTACATTTTTTTCTTTCAAATCGTATTTATCAAATAAATACCATTTATCTTCTAATTTCTATACCCGTGTTCATGACCTACAAATAATAGATTATCGCAAATATGACAATCTACGTAACACTGTAATTGACATTAATGAGTATCAAAATAAAATTTATTTTTCTGGAATGAGAGATAATAAATAAAGTTCATATCTATTTTTCTGTCAATTAATTTGATATTCGGTATTTTAAATTGCCAACAGATATAATATACATATTATTTGCTGAACAAAATTATAGAATAATATTTAGAAAAAATTAGTATAAAATTTAATGTAAATATAAATTGGCCGTGAAGTCGTGGTGGAAATTGCCCCCATTGTCCCCATTATTCCGGGGCCCCTGTACGTCACATAACTCGCTCCAACGATCGACCCCCCCTCCTACATGGAATCTTATCCACCATATCACAATCGATTTTGTCCGCACAGTCGGAACGTTTATAGTCTTAAACTTAATAACATGCGAAATTCTGCACGCTTCATTACCGAAGTTTTACAAAACGAAAATAATGATTGCACTTAATAATAAATTCTGAGTAGATTTGGAAGCGAGCTAAACGTGAGCTATTAAACCGCAATTAAAGCTAACACCTATTTGAAGTCAATCGGGGTACAAAACTTATCTTGGGACAAATTTAAGAAGGAATTCTTACAAAATTTCGATAATATCCAAATACAGTCCCAATCACGGGCGAAGTGAACTAACGATTAGGCAAACACTAATCTAAAAGCTTTCCAACTTAACAAAAAAAATTAATTAAAAATAAAATAATTTATATTACTTTTTATGAACAAATTAAGTGTAATAAAAATAATTACAAATATGTATGTTTTGTTGTGTAATTTTTAATATAAAATAATTACTATAATTTTGGTAGTGATATAATGAAATGTTTTGTAAAAAAAAGGTATTCGAAAAAAAATTGGTAAGGGGGTCCGTGATTTACAAAAGGTTAAGATTTAAGAACCGCTGGTATAGAGCGACAATCAACGCAAAACTGGTCGGGCCCCAACACGCACATATATCGCTCAATAGGGGGAGGGGGTGCATAGGGAGGTACAAGTACAACTGGTGGACCACCAATATCATCGCGCAGCGCAGAAGTGGAACCGCCGCCTCCGAGACTGTGTAGATATTGCGGTGGAGATCACTGGCAAAGACAGTGCCCCCACAATTCCGTTTACCTCAAGAAACGACGGGGATTAGTCCGTCCTCTTGATTCCGACATTCCCTCCCCCCCGTCATCAACACCCATCATCGGCATTACAGACAGAAATATTTGTCAACGGCCCCACGCGTTACATGACAAATGAAGAGCAACCACACTGTGACGCGGACCTGGAATTTTCTCTCGACGCTCTGCGGGTGTCCGAGAACCAGCACTCCAGCACCGCCTCGCAAATCGAAAATCGACTTTATTCCATTCACGTAAACCAAAATTTAATGAACACAAGGGCAATTGAGACGGAATCCCGAGCTATATCGATTCATACCGATATACAGTAACACAGTTTTGCGGTTGAGAACCAGTTGCCCTTTTTACAAATTTCGTTCCCGTCTATAGCGATATCATGTTCGTATATGTTGATTTACGATAATTATAGCCACTTTATTTTATTTTATTGTGATGCTCTTATATTTCATTGTAATTTGAAATTATTTATTGAGTATTTATTAGGTGTATGTGTATTGAAATCAATTTTCGTTTTTCGTAAACGCTGTATGTAACAAAATAATTTATAGTTCACCATTTACGTTCAATTCTTTAAAACTGATAATTATTATTGTGTATTAGTTGAAGTTCCATTCAGAATCGTTTTATTGAAGAAATGATTTATCGTTTCTTTAAAATTCAATACACCCATCAAGAGTATCCCATCCGACGTGTGAAGTGTTCTTCACACGTCACGAGCGAAGTACACTCTTTTTTGTTTTTTTTTTTTTTTTATTACATTTTATCATAAAAAATTGACCTTACAGCTAAGTATTTATTTATTTTTTAAATGTTTAAATTATTACACCGAATGGAAAAAGAGAGCCAAACAAGATGGGGTCATCTATGTGTGTATGGTTCATCGTATTCTTATGTTCTTTCTTTTTCAAGCAATAGTATTAGTTATTACATAACACATCTCTTGTCCGAAATGCCAGTACGATAAGCAGAAATATTGCTTATCCATTTGTTAATTTTATCAGCTATACGTGTTAACACTATAACAGGTACCTCTACCTAATTAATATTTGTCTACTTTATTTTAGAATGCTAAAAAAAAAATAATTGATAATGATTTAATTAATCGGCAAGAGCATTTAAACTTAAATGATAAAAAGTTGGATATACTTGGCTGTTGGCATCATTCGTATTCATCACTCCTCGTGGGTGAGTTGAATTTTGACGATAAATTATTTAAAACGATTGGAACTGAATGGAAATCCAATTCATCACACAGACAAATAATTGTCAGTTTTATATTAGAAAATACTCCTTGTCCAGTATCCTTGTCCGTTTCATTATTCGTGAGAATGATTAATTTTACTGTGTTTTGAAATTTAAAGTTCTTAAAAATATAATATAATTTCAAATATATATAAGTAAGCTTGTATAAAATGTTCAACTTTTAAAACAATAAATTGATAACTTTATGAAATAATAACGAAAATAAATCTGCCATTATTTGAATTAACAATCATTTAAGGCTTAAGCTTTAATTCTAACTTTAAACACTAGTAAAAATTGTTCATTAAGCAAATTTTAAAGAAAATTTGACAACGAAGTCAAAATCATGTGACTTGTGAGAAATCATTCGGTAAAACAATGTTTTGACTGGATTGAGAATTACAAGTTTAATATAGTTTCGATTGCAAAAATTGGTTATTTTACATGAATATTAACAGTTTTATTCAAATTATAAATTAAAAAAGCCGGATATACTTCACACTACGGGTATTCTACGCTCCAAGGCAGGAACTTGATGAACAAATTTTACTTGAAAATTATAAAGTTTATTATAACTAAAAATTGTATTTTTACTCAGCCACTTTTATATCCCACTATTAACTGAGAACATAAAAAAAAATAATAAATATTTTGATTTTATTTATATCGTGTTAAGCTGCAGTACACTGGAATCGAGGGTAAAAACAAGATTAACATAGAACAGATTTTACAGTAAATAATTAAAAATTAAGAAAAAAAAAAAAATTACAAATTAGGTAACATAAAATAAATAAAACTTTAATAATAATATGTAATATGTATATTATGTTTATAGGTATGTACGGACTTTTATCGAGTTAGTATCGATAATTAATTGATAACTTCTTTGGTAATTTGAGTCTTCGCTATCACAATTTGTCATAATTAGAGTCCGGGTTTGTATGCATTTTCATATTTGTAATTGCTGTATGCAGCTCAACGGGAGTAAGAAATGTGAACGATTTGTGTAGCAGAGAATGCGTAGGAAAAAGTTTACTTTGCATATAAATGCATATTGCATATTATAGGGATGACGGCATATTTGAAAATTTTGCATATTTAAGCAATTTTACAAAAAAATTCTTTAACTTCTTTAAGCTAATTATTTTGTTTATATTTTCACTGAGAATACTAGATTACCTATGGTTTAAAAATTTATAACGCTTGTTATAGTCCCATTTTTAGATTCTGAATGAAGTGAAGCCATAAGTTCCGCTTCCTAGCAAATCAATACTCAGACTCGGTGGCGTAATTTGGTAAACATTTTTGGTGTTGTAATTTGTTTTATGTGGATATTTAAATATCCGACAAAATTTAAAATAGTACCATCCCTATTATCTTAAACCACGCGTTATAAACGAAAACACTATATAAGCAAATAACACTGCAACTATGAATTTGATAATAACAAATATTTTAATTCAGTGGTACAATCGTTCGTATGCCACCCTGCGCTCGTATTAGATTAAGTATTAAATAAGATTAATAGGGGAGGAGGTAATTTTGGTGTTGCAAAACGATACTTTTGCAACACCTGAAAATTGTTTAGTGTTGCAAACGTAACAACACTCCAAATAACGCCACTGCTCAGACTGCGGTCTTGGTTTGATGCGCACAAAGGGGCAATTTTTGACTGAACTCTTACGTAGGACAGGCTATAAAATGTTAAGATATTGGTGAAAGGAAATTTTCCTGTTACTTCAGGGATGCCCAATTTTACTTCTATATCACCAATAATGTTGTTCTCTAGTAGGAAAAAAATTATTTTTTCCTTTTTAGTATATTTTTTTATGTTTTTTTTTTTTTTTTTTTTTTTTTATTTTTTTTTTTTTTTTTTATCTTTTTAGTTACGAATTTTTGAAAATGGGGTGAAGGTGGAATTTTTTGGTCTGATGACATTTTACGCAGTCAGCTTAAAACATTTCGCTTTTTGTAATTCGAATTACAATTGTGATATTAAATTTCTGGGAGTAGTTTTTCAATTAATGGTAGTTTTCTGGAGATCGGATCGATAAAGGGTTGGTATTTTTCATCAAATCCTATCTGACAGTGAAAGAATGGTTGCTCTATGTCAAATTCCCTAGGAGCTACGAATTTTTGAAAATTGGAGTTGGGGTGGAATTTTTAGGTCTGATGGCGTTAACGGAGTCATTATAAAACATTCCTTTTTTTGGAGGCCAGATTACGACTGTGATAACAAATAATTTCTGGGAGGAGTAGTTTTTCAATTAAAGGGTAGTTAAGGGTAGTTTTCTGGAGAGTGGTGTAGTTTTCATCTAGTCCTACCTGACTAGATAACATTGACTAACCTAACATTGACACCTAACCGACTAGGTAATATTTTCGGATCTATAGAATTACTGATTGAAATTTTGGACCAGTATTCTTTGCTCCACTCAGGATTTAAAAGGAATATACAATTTGTATATACCCATTTTTTTTCAAAACTGATGAAAAAAAATATTTATATTTTTATAAAATAGGTTATCACAGCTCATAATAAATTAATTCACATGTGTGGAAAATCAATCAAATAATTTGGAGGTACTAAATAAATATTTGGGAGTGCGAAGCACCCTCAAGCCACTACCTAATGGCGCCTAAAGATAAAATCTAATATTATGTAAATACTTGTTAATCTAGTATAAGAAAGTAATTAAAAAATTGAAATCAAAATAAATTTGAACCAAAAATAACATATAATAAAATCATATTTGTTAATTGATAAATTATTATTTTTAAATTTAAACGAGAATTTATTTACAATTTTAAACTTTGTAATTAAATTGATTGCGTTATCAGAATTGCTTTATCACTTACTAGTGTGAGGTTATGTCGTTTTTCATGTTATTACCTTTTTTTTATAATTTTCCTCGAAAATCGATAATTTTACAGCCGATAACTAGCACAGCTGCTGCACAAGAGTCACTACACAGTACAGTACACAAGAGACATTAATATTACAGTACATATCAGTATTCTGTATACACTATACATATGGCACATGTAGTTAATTGTAATGTTGAGATGTTTTTGTTCAACGCATATTCATAATTAAAACACTCGAAAGAATATTTAAAAGGCCTGTTTACAGTTCACGTTATTGCTTATTGCAGTCAAGAGGTGAGTTATCTTTCCCCCTCTGTGCGAATGTGTACGTCCAGGGTCACAAGGTGCCATAAGTTTTGTTTTAAATTGGGCTTTAGAGAGATTGAGAATTCATTTTGTCGGCGGTAATCCGCTGATTGACTACTGTGGCCGGTCTTTATTAGTTAATTTTAAAACAGTTTAACAGCATTTAAATTTTTAAAATTTGTTTACATAGTTTTACCATCTAAAGATGGCTGCAGATTACTTCTTTGAAGGGGCTGAAAAATTGTTGGAAATTTGGTTTGGACGTCAAGATTGCAAATTTGAAAATGGAGACTTAAGAAAAATACCAAGGTAAAATTTAACTAAATACTAGTACCTTTGATTTATTTCAATGTTTTAGATAAATGTTCTCAATATAATAGTAAAGGTAACATAGGTAGGTATTGGGTATAATTATTGTTAATTTTATAAACAATTTTTGATTTATGACTATATTTTAGCCTTGAAGAATCAATGATATGTATTTAAAATGAAAGATATTAAAATTAAATTTTTAGTTAATCATTTTAGAAAAAATATTACCTAAAATTCTAATATATTTTATAGGTATGTGTTAATTAAATAAAAATGATCAAGTTAACGATTAGTACCTAGGTAGTCAAAATATATTAAAGTCTGTGGTGACGGACCGTCACGTGCCAAGCAGATTTTTCGATGTAGTGCTTATTAAACTTTTTCCAAATGTTTCTTTTTTTGTTAGATTAAATTTTTATTTTTAACATTTTGTTTATATGCTTATTATTACTTTTATATTTATTATGTAAAAATAGTACAACACAAATAAGCTTAATAACTCTAATTAATTATATTTGCAATAGAATGAGAACCATTAACTATTGACTAGATGAGTTCTGGGGGTGATGGCTGCTATCCGCCACTTTTCATGGTGTGCACTATAGGTTTAATAGAGTAATATCCTAAGTAATAATACACTAAGATGTTATTTGTTAATAAATATCCTTACTTTTGTCTTAACAAATTGAGCTGTATTAACTGTAGAGCACTAATTTTCACACTTACAGCATGACCATTACACAAGTATCAAGAAACATTGAAGACCCTCCAAATATTAACTGCAAGTACTACTGTGAACATATTTATTTTATACAATTCTAATTATTATTTTAATTTTATATCTAATACACCAGATGTACCACTATTTTTTAAAATATGAAAAACTGTTAACCAAAGATTTTACTCTGTATTAATCTGTAATACAGTAGAAACCTCTAAAATTAGTAAAATATTTCAATGAATTGAGTAAGAACCTAATAATTAAATTTTATAATTTTGTAGACGTAATAGGTAGGTACATTTTTAAGTCCATTCTATTACATGGTAACATTTTAACTATTTATGTAAAAATTAATATAAATAATCTTTTATTTATATTTGAAATGTTATTTTCAAAATAGTATTTAGTACTTCATCGAATATTTAAAGATTTTATATACCTATATTAGTTTATAAATTTAAAATAATACTCTAAAGATAATATTTCAAAATTGTTTTTCATTAACTCACAAAAATAGTATTTTACAAAATATTTTTAATAAGTTGAATTTTGGATATTTATAAAATTATATTATTTTATTCTATTTTATATTACAATTCTTTTTTGAGTCTGAAATTTTTATTTATTTATTTATTTTTTGTTGTTGTCAACTCAGAATTGTTACTTAAAAACAACAATATTATTTTATAACTTATTTCTTATTTTAGTGTATTTTTTGGAATCAATCCAATTATTTTTGGCGCCAAAAATATGAAAAATAAATAACCATAATATTCTCAGTATGTGAAGGTTAAGTTTTATATATATATATATATATATATATATATATATATTTGTACAACTTTATTATTATATAATATTTTTATTATATTTGATGATAAAATTAACTATAGTTTATGAAACATAAATTATTTAATCTTTGTCTAGGATGTGATAATTTGATTTTTAAGTGCCTCATTTGTCTAATTAATATAATGATAAAATAAACCTTCTGAAATAGATCTTAATTTAGAAATTGATTTATCAATAAATGTAGGTATGATATTTACTACAATACATGAATTTCAAAGATTAAATATATATATATATATATAAAATGATGTAGGTACTTATTATATGTATATAACGTGCTAATAAATTGTTTAGTTAACAAAAAAAAAAACAGATAATAAGTATTCAAATAATAATCTAATTTGTATGCATATGTAAATTAATATGATTCATAAATGCCATTAAAATTGATTATTATCTAGTTAATAATTATTTTTATTTATCTATTTAAAAGTTGGTACCTATAATAAAAGTTGAGAAATTTAATTACCAAATATTGTTTGAATTTCTTGTATTATTATCTTAGTTTCGTACTTTAACAAAACATTTTAAAATGTGTAACCAATAATTTACTGTAAAAATTTAGGTATTCTAATAATATACTAGAATATAGCTATATGAATACAATTATTTATATAGCTATTATTTGACAATCATATTTTTCACTTTTATTGTAATAGTTAAAATTTAATGCCAAGTGTATCATAAATTCAAATTAAAATTGTACCTATTAAATATGTAAAGTATGTTTGATGTGTATTATATAACTTTTAATTTAGTACAAGATACATTTATGTAAATTGTACTAGATTAGATATAACTAATTATTTTATATTTATTTTCAATTTCAATTTAATAATTAATTAAAATTTTCTGCAACAGATCATAGAAATACTTCATTAATAATTATACTGCTTATTCAATTTACAAACAAGTATGTTCAAACTTGTATTCTTATTTTAATTTTTAACTTGAACTTTGATACCTATATATATAATTAAATTATTTTATTAAACTTTTATATAAAATTAGTAGAAACATCTTAAGATTTCATGCAGTTCAAATTTTTATTTATTGCCAATGCGCTTCTTTTTTATCTTTTCATGTCATCATAATACAGTCATTAATATGTAGTATTGTGTAAATTATAAATATTATATATTTTTAAGTGAAAATATATAATACTCTCTTTGAATGTTCTTGTGTTAAATTATATACAAAAAAACATAATTTCCTTTTGTTATTTAGAATAAAATATTTTATTACAGCATTAATGTATCAATAGTATTACTCTTTACTATATAATTTTATGGTGGTGTGTTAAATAACTTAACTATAATTATTAAGTTATGCAGGTATTTCAACTTTATATAATTAGAACATAATTTTTATAGGTAAATGAAATATTTTTGATTTGATAATAGATTAATCATTTTTCACAGTACTGGATTTTTCTAATTACACATATGCGCTTATATTCAAGAGAATTATATGATCAGATAAATCAAAGAGATCAAAATTAAGGCAATTAATTCTATTGGTATGCAATGGTAATTCTAAAGCATTGACCTCTTGAAAAATAAATAAATATATTTAGATAAAGTGTTTTCATAATATAATACCATTTGATTAAATCATCATAAAAATCACTTATATTAATGTTAAACTAACAATTTTAATAAATTTATGCTGCCTGTTTTAGAGAAAAGTACGAAGGCCTTGTGAAAGCTGCTTGTTGTGAAGTAATCAGTTATACAAGTAATGATAAGATTGATGCATATGTTCTCAGGTAATCTACACTTACACAAATATAGTTTAATTAATTTTTCACCAAAATGATTATCTATTACTCAATAAATTTATTCATATTTCTGTATTATCTAATGTAAAAATTGGAATATTTTATTATTAAATTTTTATTATCAATTACAATTTTATGATATTATTAAAATACCTATTGAATAATGCAGGTGAATAAAAAAAAGTTCTATAATTTTAAGAACAAGTCAATATTTAATGTCAAGGAAATAAAATAATCACTATTATTTGGCTGAAGGTGTTAATAATTAACACATTATAATATACAAAATACACCTTAAGAGGATATCAGTGAAAGTGTTGTTGTCTCAGTTCATCCAACCAACTATATAGCTAATAATAAAAATTAACCAGATACTCTGAGCCTATATTATTGTATTCAAATTAAACTCTTGAGTAAACTGTATATCCAAATTTGAAGAGAAAATTTTTAAGGGCATGACAAATCATTTTTGTTAATTATCATCTGACAAAGAGATTACAACTATTTAAAAAATCTAAAACTGAAATTTGTGTAACTTCTTTTTCAAAAGATTTCTTTTAAAAACAATATGCCATACCCTCGAAAATGTTTTTCTCTTTAAATTTAGTAATTTATGTTTAAGCTCTAAATTCAACTTGAACGTCAAAATGTAAGTTCTATGTATTGTGCTTTTGTTTTATTGATGGTTGGTTAAACAGAGACAACGAAACTTCCGCTAACATCCTCATAAACAAGCATATTTAAAATCAAAAGAAATAACAAAAATCTGTTTCTAAAAAATCTAATACATAAAAAGCCGGACATACTTCGCACGACTGGTGGTATTCTCTTGACGGGCGTATTAAATTTTAAAGAAACGATAAATCATTTCTTCAGTAAAATGATTCTGAACGAAGGAAGTTAATAAAAAAAAAAAAATTTCAAAAAATGTCCAAAATTTTTTTTCACATTTTCAAAATTTTCTTGCGCCAAAATCTTTTTTACAAGATTTTCTATCTATGTTTAAATTTTCATAAAATTCGGATCAAAAAATGACTGTTTCCGAGTCGTTTTTGTCAAATTTTGGGTAGTTTTTTCCAAAAAAAAATTGAA
>JAIPRM010000005.1:56939-118691 GCA_025469315.1 Stegophylla sp. TES_Ste_2020
TTTCGTTTTAAACTCAAAATTACGCAAGCAGCTGCAGCAATAACAACGTCATTCTCGTTCCACATTTTGACCAAGAGTAAATCACAAGCTAAAATGTTTAGCAAATATGTTTCTTTGGTGTGGACGCGCCTGTTTTTAAATTTTGTCGGTGACATTGTTAGAAACATTTTGTCGGTGACATTGTTAGAAACATTTTGTCGCCGACATTGTTGACAAAGTCGACGATAAATGTTTCTTGGTCTGGACGCGGCTTTAGAACACACATATTTATAAATATAAAAAGCAAGACACATAATTTTGGCTTATCTCTAAAATAATACCTTATAAAATAATTTTGTTATTTTAGTATAGTGTTTTTTGGTGTTTTTACAACAATGTTTAATTGTATAATTTTATGTGTCCATGTTTTTGTTAAGAAATAATTGTTTAAAAATTTCGACTAGTAACTTTTTGAATCATAATTTGCTTCTAAGAGCTTTGAAATCCTCAATAGTTTTTCCAAAATTAATATAATTCAAAAATCGTTGGTCAACTTTTTTTTTTATACCCGTTTGAAGTTAGAATTTCGACTAAATTCATTAGTTTTACCTAAAATTACGCACTTTAATGTACATATAAGAAAATTAGCCAAACCGATTATTTTGAAATTTGGTGCCTAGAAAGAGAATTTCATTGCGAATATTTTGGTGCAATAAAATTTCATACGGACGAATAATTAAACATTTTACAAGGATTTGATTAAAAAAAAATCGGAGAAAATACAGACAGGTATTAGAAGATCTAATAGATCTCTAGATAACACGTGGTTGCTGTAGGTTGATAATGTTTTATTGCATCTTATGTACTTTTCGACGTTGAATACGATGGTGTGAATTAAAATCCACAGACAACAATAGTTTTTTAACTATTTTATTCTATTTTGAAAATTCAATATTTTCGGTTATTATACTAAATACCTACTATTTCATCTATAACGTTTAGTAATGTTTAGTGGCATAATGGCAAGGTCTATCACACGACAATACCCGGGGTTCGATTCCAGCCCGGCACTCCAAATATTTTGCATTTTTTTTTATCTTTTATTATTAACTTTCTTCGTTCAGAATTGTTTTATTGAATAAATGATTTATCGTTTCTTTAAAATTCAATACACCCGTCAAGACAATCCCACTCGATGTGCGAAGAACACCCCGACGAGCGAAGTACACACTTTTTGGTATTAACACTTGAAAATGTTATAGAAATATACTAATAATAAAAATTAACCATGTTATTGAAAAAATATCGGAAATCGTAAGTCAAATTTTTGCTTATAGCTGTTTAAAGTTAAAATTTTTATAAAACTGGTCATTTTTACGCAAAATAATAATTTTTTTTTTCAATGTAAGCCTCATAAGACATTTTATTCTGAATCTAGTTAAATTTCACTTTTACCAAAATATTCTTCGCATGTTTTCATGAAAATTGGCTCACTGAATAATTGTGTTAAGTTAGAATTCGGCTCAAATGACGATTAATCCAAATAATTACAGATTTCTTTACGTAACATACAAAATTGATTATTTTTTTAACAATTGTTAAAGATATTGAATATAATATTGGCAACTATTATTGTATATTAACCAGGCGTGGATCCAGGATATAGGCTGGCTGTAGGGTATATAACCCCATTCAAACTTTTCTATTACAATAATTTTGATCTAGGGTATTGTCCTAATTAAAATACCTAATATTAAATCCTTTTTTTTAACATTTATGCATTTATTTAATTACTTGAAATTTTTGCGAATGTTCTTCAGAGAATTTTTCGATGATTACAATCAAATCCGGGCCCTAATTATCACTATGTACCAGACTAAATCTGAATGGTTATTCTTGAGTTACTTTAGGGACGCTTTCTCCGGGGAGTGAAGGCAAGTTCTTTGATGAAATTGTTATAATAGTATGGACAAAATTCTTGGGCCGTGAAAATCGTTATTATATAATATTATGGTTTTAAAGTGTAATAGAAACGTTCATATAATTTTGTTAAGGTATACATTTATTTAAAAAAATAATAAAATATGGATTTCTTAAACATATTATAATATTATATACCTATAACTTTTTTGAGGGACATGCAACTCCGTTTAAATTGTACCTTAAAGAAATGATTACCTACAAAGTTCTTGTTAGTAATCATAAAATTATTGCTGTACTGTTAATAATTGTTTATAGTGAATAATCAGATTTCAAATATAGTTAATATCATTAATTGCAGAGTTCTGAGTATGAAAGTAAATGGTAAATGATATCACAAGTATAGTTATTAAGTTAAGACATAAATGTAAAACAAAATAAGTGCACTTTCGTTATTACACTTACGCATTACCATAGATTAAGAATACGGTGTATTTAATCAATGATAATATAGATCATCCGACAATCAGCAATACTAAAATTCCGAAGTTATATATGCAAAACTGCAAATATTTCCCTAATTTACAAATAAACATTTAGATATTAGAGTATTAGAGTATCAAGGGAAATAGAATAATGCATTATCACATAGAGAAAGTGCTAAAGATATTACAAATATTTATAATACCAAAAGAATATACGTCTAAGACATTGAAAGGAGTGACCATGAGGTGGAAACTATTGATGGATTGTGATAAACAATATAGAAATCATTATTAGTAGTTGTATAACCCAACAAATAGGATGTACAAAACTATTTAATTTTTTTAAGACTCGAGGTATCTATATGGTTTTGTAATGTAATTGTGCATAACGAACAATAAAATTGACTATACGTAGTTCAATAAGAAAATTAAAGGTGAATTAACGATAATTTAAGAGTTTAAAAAAAAATCCATTTTTACAATATAGTAACTGGATCACAATATCATTTTGGGCATTGTAAACAATACGGAATAAAAAATAAAATATGTGCCAACATGAGGAAATAACTATAAAATTATTGTATTGCTGTATAAGATGTTTACGAATCAAAAACGATCTGTACATTTAGTCGGTTTTTTGTTAATTAATGTTGTTTCCGTAAGAAAATAGCGTGGTGTTATTATTTTTAATTTTATACAATTTTACAATAATATTAGTCGGCTGTAGGATTATGGTTATTTGAGATTTTAGTTTGTGTATTAATGGCTAAAGTATTTGACACATAAGTGCAAGTTAATTACGAGTAAATTATTTTATATATTTAATACGGGTAGGTAGTGAAGGTTTCGTGTGGTAGTGTTACCAGTTAGGACTTATTCTACTCCCCCCACCATGTCAATTTGAAATCGTTATTTATGGTTATTTTAATTTTGAAGCATCATAATAATATTATCACTACTTCTGATTGCTACGGATATAACATATTTTTTTAATACTCATGAGTCATGAGATATATTTATACGTAAGATTTAAGATATTGTGTTCTTTCAAAGAAATGTGATCTCTCCTAAGAACTTTTTTTGGACAGCAGTGAAATGCCGCGTTTTTCGGATACCTGTATTGAACATATTGTTATCCTCATTGTCGACTGTTGTATAATTATTATTGGTTATTGTTATATTGTTTTAATAGAATTGACGTGACGTGTGAGTGTTATTGAATTTATCATATAAACTCGAGGTAAATCATAAATTCATTGATTGCGTATTCGAAGTATTCGAAGAAAGAAATCTTATCTCAAATCTTTGGTTGAAAATTAAGAGAGATTAATAAAAACTTATCGTTTTAAGTTTATACGATTACTTTTTACGACGCTTAATTTATACGGCTGTAAGCGTCCTGTTGCATGGCCGCAGTTTAATTGCAACGATTTTGTACACGGCAATGTGATGAGAACACTATAATAATAATATGTGTATGCATGTTTACGCATACCGGAATACACTTAACTGTATTAATATCACCCGGATACGGTACAGTTGTATCTTGCGTGTGTATATCTGTAGTACATATTGCACGTGTATAAATAAGTAATTATTTTCGTACAGTGGTGAATGGTGATGTTTAAAATCTGTCCCAATCGGAATGACCGGCAGTGGACCACAAAACACAAATTCGTTCCGCGCCTGTATTCGGTGAGAATCAAATGCTTATTCTTCTGCACGATGGGCCAGTGGTAATGATTTCTGTGCATTAGTAGTGAGCGTATTTCCGTTTTGCTCAGAATCATTTTACATCTAACCGTTCTAACCGAAAGATTCGCATCTGGTCAACGTCGCGGTCGCATCGTATCCGCGTACGACGATTCACTAAATCCGTTATACATTACATCAATAATTCTTGTTTATTATAATTAGGGCTAGCTCTAAAAAACTTTAAAATATGCATGCATTTATGCTCTAGAAATGTACCAAGTATGCTATAAAATTTGCGAAATATGCTCTAAAAATATGCAAAAATACTAAAATACTCTCTTATTAAACATTAATTTTTCTGTAAAAACTCAAAATATTTAAAAATTGTGTTGTATTATATATTTTAATATGTATTCTTTTTTTAATTCTTCTTTTATTATTTATGAAATTTCATTTTTTTTTTCAATCTTTATTATTTTTAAGCTTACATTCAAACAAATAAAAATATCAAATAATATTTAATCTCTTTAGAAATTCAGGGGAAAATTTTCCGACACTAAGAAAACTCAAATTAAATATTGAAAAATATGTGAAATATGCAGTTAAAATTCAAATGTAACTAAAATTTAAATATGCACTTATATGGAAAAAAGACATAAATATGCAAAATATGCCAATTAAAGAGAACTGTATACAAGTCCTGCTGTTATGAAACGCATTTCTATATAACTTGGCTATGTTTTGAATGATTTTTGAAAAATATTCTAACTCCTATTAAGTCCCTAGCTAGCCCTAATTATAATCATTTATTATATACCTCTAGTGTTTTGTACCTGCGTTTTCTACATAATTTAGCGCGTTATGCCCAACTATTATCAAGTCTAGTAGGTATATTGTAATTTATAATGTGTTATATTGTATTCGTATTATTAAAATTTACGAACGTGTGTAAAACGCTTGCATATGAAGAATAATAATAAAAAAATAATATGAGTTGGTGTTCTCGGAGAAAACGTTTTAATCATTCATATTTATTATGCAGGTGCACGAAGGATCGTAGAATGGACGATCAGCACTGCAGTGTAAACTTATAATAGTGCTATTCGAATCCCTTATAGCAGGTGTTCTCAAACTTTTTGAGACTGTGACCCCCTATAATGTCACCAATATTTTGAGCACTCTTTGTATTATTCTAGTATTAAAAAGTAACGACAAATAATTATAATTATTATTGTATTAAAATCAAAATAATAAATACTTGATCAGCAATCCAAAATTTTGGTTTTGTAGTGTTCAATAATGATTATTATGATGATAATAACAAAAAAAAAAAAACCCCTTGATATTTAATTTTTGAGCAACCCCCAGTTTGAGAATCGCTGCCTCTATTGTGTTTCGTTGTACAAAATAAAACTCGTACATTTCATAATTTATTTTTTGATCATGCCTTTTGTCTTAGAATTTTCTTCTAATCGATTTTGGCACTGAGGAAAATCGTAATATTTATTTTAATCCTCCAGATTCCACAATAGGAGGGTTGTGACCCCTTCTCACCCCTGCTTCGTGGCTAGCACGACACTAACGGATCGTGCGACGGCGTGTATGACCCCACACGCGTTAATGCGGCGCAACGGTGACGTTCAGGTCCGTTAACCCTTTATACCTGTTGCACATCGCGCCGCCGCATATATTCTGTTGCTTTGTATATATATACATAAATAATACAGTATACAAACGGTCGCGCGCGTTATGCCGGACGGGCGGGTGAGTGGGTTATATCGGCGGGGGTGGTGAGCTGGAGGCACCGCGCGCAGACCTTCACTCCCGGAAGCGAGCGAGCGAGCGCGCGGCTACTACGACGACGATTCGGGTCAGTGTCGTGTTGTTTCTCCCGGATCCGCAGCGCTACACTGTCTCCCTCCTCTACGGACGACGACGACGACATGAGAGCTCATCCGGATCCGCCACCGCGCACTACTCCACACCATCGCCGACACCGCCGCCACACGGTTGTCGCTACACGACGTAGGGTTAGTGTGTGTGCGTTTGAGTGTTGCGTGTCGGTCGTAAGTTGTTCTGCGCGTGCCAGTATCGAATATAGTCTCTTCGTCCGCGTTTCGTCGTGTTCGTCTCGTGAGCGCGCGCAACCAGTCGTCGTCGTCGTGTGTTTGGCGCGTGTCCCCCCAAGTCTGTGTCAAACACGCCGTCATCACACGGCGCAGCGCGGCTATCGTCCCCCTGTAACGACGATGACCTTTACCGGCGGCGTACTTAGGGTAAGTCGTGTCCTGCCTAAAATGTTATTTCGAACGTCGCGTCACGTCTCATAGGCGCAACTAGAGAGGGCTAAACCCCCCCTCAAAGCTGGTGTTCGGACGAAATCCCGCCGGACGAAAACCCGTCGTGCCAAAATCCCGTCTGGACAAAATATCGGTCATAATTTGAAATTTAATATTTGAAATAATAAATAGTTAGTAAATAGTAAAATAGTGAGTTCTAAATTAGTGGATTAGACAATTAATGACAAAAATCATATAATATGGAACTGCGATAATAAATAAATATAGAACCGTAAAAATAAGACATGTAAACCTCCAAAATAACTTTTTAAAGGCGCCCCATTTAATGCATTTTGAGTATCATTAAAATTCATTATTGGACCAGTCTTAAGCCTGGTAAAGTGTGAAGGAAAGGCTAAGGAATTTGAAAAAAAAATCTACAAAACTTTAACAAACTTTTTTCACTTTTGGCGGGATTTTGGCGACGGGATTTCGTCAGGCGGGATTTTGTCCTAGATTCCTCAGAACTACTTATAGCCCCCCAGAATTTTTGAGAATTACATAAGGTATAATGCCTTTTTGGGGGAGGTGCTAAATCAATTAAATAAACATATTAGGTACCCCCCAAAAATGTTTTCCAAGTTGCACTAATGTCACGTCTATAATATTGTTTATTATTTGTCGATTTCTGAGACACGGTACACGGGGAGCTGTTTTCTTTTCATCCCATGACGAACCGGATGTGCGTAATAAACCGCTGCCAAACTGCATCCGGTTGTGTGAATCGGGCACGTAAACGTCGTGTTGTAGGTATGTGTTACTAGCAATATGGATAATTCGGGTATTTTGCAAAATGAATAGGCATTGTGCATGTTACCGATCGGTTTTAGTAAATAAAACATAGGATTTTCAATATTATTTTACACATAACCTAGGTATTTTATAGTTTAAGGCAAATTAAAAAAAGAATGGCCTCAACCTGATTATTTTTTTTGCGATTTTTTCCCTAAATGTCCCCACGTTGCACAACAAATCGAGGGACATTTTTGATTTGCGGAGCAAAGCGGAGCGAGTAGTTGACAGCAGACAGGTGCGGATCCAGAACACATTTACGGGGGTGGCTAATCTTGGTTTATATTGCTATCATATATTTTGTTAAACATACTGTTATATAATACTGACAATTATTAATATGTAATATATTTACTGAAGCTCTGAACATAATGGAATCGATGTATTGAAGAAATTATTTGTCATTTCTTTAAAATTCAACATATCCACCGAAAGGTGGATTCCACTTGAGGTATGAAGAATACCCATAGTGCGAAACATGTCGGTTATTCCACAATTTTTTGAAAACATCCCAGTATTCATCTGAGTCTACGGAGGGGGCGATCGCCCCTTGACCACCCTCTTGATCACGGTGGGCATTTCCACCAAAAATAACTAAAAACTCCATGCGCAATAAAAAACAGTCGTCCGGGAAGCATATTAACATTGAATACACATGAATTAAACCTAACCAAAGGAATATACGGCCTTCTCATTGCAATTTTTTGCAAACCATTGTTATTATAAACAATATAAACTCATATTTACGTGGTTTAAATTGAACTAAGTAGACCAAAAAAGATGACCGTGACGATAAGTAAAGTCATTGGTAACAGGCGGTACCCAATTTTGTTTATTTTTATCATATTTCCTACTTGACATTTGGCATTATACATAATGCTTAGGTAAAGCTCGTATTATATATATATATATATATATATATATATGTTGCCGAGTGATTTTTTTATTTTGTGAAATACCGGATTACCCATATTGCCGGTGGTAACATATACACTTCACTTGACAAAGACTGATCGACGACAGTTTCTAAGGCGCAAAAAGTGTTTTTGTTCCGTTTTCGAGCAGAGACATTCAACGGCGAGTCATGCGTTTTCGCTTTTCATTTATCGTTTACACACAATTTTATATTCATAGCCATCATTCGACCGCTTATTCGTGCAGACGTTTTGTTGACCACTGGAATAGCGCAACACTGCGAGTATCTTCAGTCGCGTATGAACAGAGTGTTGCTCGGTAATTTTTTGAATTTCACTTTTTCTCGCTCGACGACGACGAGCACCAGCGCGTGTAATGTCTATAATATATTTTCTGTTGTCCAGTGGTGATTTCTCGTTGCACACGAACGACAGACATAATGGAGGAGATCTCGGGCGGTTATCATTCGTTTTGTATAATTATTTTAAGTCAGAAAGTCCATATTACTGAAATAATTATTATTATAGTGCGATTGACGCGTCGTTTCGATTTCCCGTCTATATTGGTGTACTTACTCGTGATCTGATTGACTTTCGGGTTCTTTTCGGTGAAAATCTCGTATATTCCAAAGAGTTTCGAAACATTTTTGACATTTTCCGTGTGTTTGTTTTACAGTGTTACGTCGACTCTTTGAACGAACTGCAACAGGGACTGGGCGAATGCAGCAACGATGATTCCAGCTACGACTCGGATTTCGGAGGTGACGACGATACCAACAGTACTAATTTCAGTCACCATGACGTCAGCCGTACCACGTCAGATACCCTGGGCGCCGAGTACGCGGACTACATTAGTGCGGCCGCGTACAAGTCTAAAGTGGACTTTGCCCTAAAACTCGGGTACACCGAACGTCTGGTTCAAGCGGCTCTCAGCAAATTAGGCACTGAACCTACACAAGATCAACTCTTGGCCGTATGTTTAAACTTAGATTTACGTTTTAGACACCCATATTATGATTATAATATTATAACACCTATACACTTTCGTGTTGTGTAGGAATTAATCAAACTCGGGGCGCAATGCGGTCACAAATTACATGGTGAATCGGATGGCGAAGAAGCTCAGTCCACTAGCGCCAATGACCAGAGTTTACAAGTTCCCAAACTCCGGCACATTGTAATTGATGGAAGTAATGTTGCCATGAGGTAATTATTAGTTATATTATTCAAATCATTAATTGTCTAAAGTTGTTACTTTGAATTTTAGTCATGGAAACAAAGAGACATTTTCTTGTCGAGGTATTAAAATATGTGTCGATTGGTTTCTGATGCGGGGCCATAGAGACATCACTGTATTTGTACCGAAATGGCGAAAAGAAGCTTCAAGACCTGATAATAGAAGAATTATCGGTATATTAAATAATTTAAATTTATACGTCATTGTGTGTTTTTGGGTAATTTATTTATTGTATTTTTTTTTTTTTTTTATTATTATTTAGATCAAGATATTTTAACAGAATTGGAGCGTGCCAGGATGCTGGTTTTCACACCTTCTAGAGAAATCGGAGGCAAACGTATGGTATGCTACGATGATCGATATATTTTACGACTGGCCTCAGATTTAGATGGTGTTGTCGTTTCTAATGATAACTACAGAGATCTAGCTAACGAGAGTCCAGCCTTCCGTTCTGTTGTACAAAACAATATTTTAATGTATTCTTTTGTTAATGATAGGTATATATAATAATATATTAGTTATATTTTTGCACATTTTAATAGTTTTGTTTTACAAATACATATTATTTTTTTTTTAATTGTAGATTTATGCCACCAGACGATCCATTAGGTCGTTCAGGTCCCACTCTTGATGTGTTTCTTCGTAGCAAAGCACCAGGTGTTGGTTTAACCGCTGTCAGTACCGAGACTTGTCCGTACGGTAAAAAGTGCACCTATGGAAACAAGTGCAAGTTCAACCATCCTGAACGTGGTTTACAACCCGTGAAATCAGTGACAGATCGACTTATTGAACATGCCCAAAGACAAAGTTCGACTGGTCGCCAAATCAAAGGAAAATCTGTCAGTTTACCATTGCAGTCGTGCAGCAACTCAAAAAAGCCACTAACTCGTACTATGTCCAACGTCCCAACTCTGTCCAGTCATCCGCAACAATGGGGCGGCGGATGGACTTCCAACAGTTACAGAGAACCAGAATCGGAATCTGATAACTTACATCGTAAACTACAGAGACAACTAACATTGAACCCAACGTACGACCCGCGTCTAATTCATCTGCAGCGAAGTCAACACTGCAATGTAACGCGAATAGCATCTGCGCCACCTGTACCCGTGCCAATGAATATACCGCCACCGGTCGGTGCTAGCTGTTCAGACCCTCAGATATTTCCCAGTTACCAAGAAGCTAGGCAAAAGCTGTATTATCATTTGGCCTCTATATTTCCCGAGGAACAAGTTTCTATAGCCATGCAATACTATCCAAACGAAACAAATCCTCAAAAGATTTGTGCGGCTATATTAAATATGTTCTCAAAAACGTAATTATAATTAATACGTATTTGTTGCATACAATGTTTTTGTTTGTGGACTACAAGGTTTTAGCTTATTGAAAAAACGGTAACACTTGATACAATGTATCTTATTATTGTGTTGATTTATTTTTAAATCATGTATATTATTTATATAGACTATTATGTTAATTTTGTATAATTTTATTTTTATTTTAATTTAATATTTTTGTACGTTTTGGTTAACCTACCCAAATGCAAAACAAAGCGCGGTATTAATAATAATAAGTTGAAGCTCTTAAAATTTATTTTTTATTTTACCAAGTTACACAAATTGTTTAATATAAAAGTCATTTATGACAATGTTGTTGGGTTGTAATATTCAAGCTATTTGTATACTACAGTTAAGTAAAATTACGGAAATTAAAAAAATTAATTTATCAAATTACATATATATATGTTGTATATATTACGTTCCTTTAAATAAATCTGTCATTTGAGAAATATCATAAATCATCATTTTTGATAAAACAAAATTATGGTAGATTTTGATTCTCTGAAAAAAGTTACATCTTCTACAGTGATATTATGACAAGCAGTGCTGGATCAGGGGGGCTAGGAGGGACTGTAGCCAGGGGCGGAGTGGGAAGATAATTCAGGCCGGGAAAATAAATTTCATCTGGGCCACTTCGACATTTTCATCACTCGAATTGAAATTTTATTTCATCTATTTATGTATTGAATTTTGTATATGAATGTGTACAAATAATAAAAGTTAAAAAAAGTTGCATATTATGTATTTTATTGGTAAAGCTATTAACAAAACTTTAAAATC
Source organism: Stegophylla sp. TES_Ste_2020 (assembly GCA_025469315.1). Taxonomy (NCBI): domain Eukaryota; kingdom Metazoa; phylum Arthropoda; class Insecta; order Hemiptera; family Aphididae; genus Stegophylla; species Stegophylla sp. TES_Ste_2020. The sequence goes on from JAIPRM010000005.1 coordinate 68,421, forward strand.
CACAAAAGGAAATATATTAACTTTAAATTGTTTCTATATATAGTACAGAGGCCGATCCAGGGGTGGTTTGGGAGGTTATCTGATCCACAGCTTTTTTTTCACTATAATATGGTCTCTATTTTACAAACATGAATGACAATTGAGTTATGTGAATGGTATAAAGGTCGTAGAAAATCAAAATACTTAGTGAATGAAATTTGGAATTTTTTTTTTTTTTTAATTTTAATAAAACATTTTATTCCATATATTTTGTTCATTGATGAGGTTCATCATATCAAATAATTCTCAATATAAAAACGTTATAAAACTAAAAGAACTTAATAAATTTGTAAAAGTAGGTATGGTTATTATAATTACTAACTCAAAATACATAATATGTTAATCATTGTACAAATTATGTATTATTGATTTTGAGATACAACTAAAATTAAAATATTTAACATTACAGTTAACTATCGACCAAGACGAAAATAATTAGTGAACAATGCATGTTAGGTATATTTTAATGCATGAAACAAATTATGAATTTAAAAATTGAGGAAGAAATTAGATTTTTAGATACAAAATAAAATAAATTAAGCAATAAGCATAGACTATATGAGAACATATTTCAAAATACATCACAAAACATTTTTAAAATCATATTTGACATAACTATATAGTTACCATGTAGTTTTTCATTTAATTTAGTATTTTCTACATTATAAAATTAGGCAAAACCTAACTAGGGCTCTGCCCCAGACCTCGGAGTCCCTGTGGGTATGCCTCTTTTACAAATGAATAAAACGTAAAAATACATGGATTTAATACATTTTTTTTGGGTTAGTTTATACAAAAACTGTATACATATATATAGAGTGAATTTCAGTTTGTAAAACTAAAATTTATAGACAAAAACAATAAAAAACTGAAAATGTACTATTTTAGTTATTCATTTGTGAAGGAGAGGGTTTATTAAAATATGCACTTATCTATTTCTGATGTAAATTTTAATGAATTTTAATTGAATAAAAAGTAACAGTTAATGTGTTCGCACTTGGACCTTTTTTTCTTGAAACTGTTTTTTGTTCCAAAAAGTAATTTTGGGCAGCGCTTATGACAAATACAAATTTCTTTTATTTTTCAGAGTAAGTTAACGCAATAATTGTACATGTCTGGTGTACATTTCAGTTCATAAAACTAATAATAGCAAAAAAAAAAAACATTAAAAACTAAAAACACCTTGATTCATTCATTCACTCTTGGACGGTAGGGTACCTATATTAAACATTTACATTTTCAGAATTTTTCTTCTGATGTATGTGTTATTGGGCTTTCAATTAAAAGAATTGGTGCATTTAAAATAACAATAAAAATGTTTGCAAATTTAAAATATTTTCGCGTGACACCAGTCACTGAAATACTGACTGAAATCAAGTTAGGAGATATAATAAAAGTAAAAATTATCGGATTTCTTTTATTTTTTCATGGTGAGTTTATAACATCACTGCCTACATCTGGTAAATTTAATTTTATAAAACTAAAAATTGCAGACAAAAATGTTAAAAAATAAAACACTCCGATTTATTCATTTATCCTTGGAGGGGAGAGTAAATTAAAATATTTACTTTCTCCAAATTTTCCCCAGGTAAATGCTAATGGGCTTTCGTTCGAAAAAAATTATGATCATTTTAAGTGTAACAGTCAACACATTTTTAAATTCAGCCTTGTCTTATTAAATAATAAGATATAACACTAAATTACAAATATATGTATATTTACCCTTTTTTTTTTTTTGACTATACTAACTATTTGCAAGATAGTTTTAATATTTTATAACTTAATAATGTATATGTGCGTTTATCAGTAAGCATAAATACAAGCTTGCATTGAATGATAGTTAAATTTATCAATATAATACAAAATAAAATATTCAAGAATAATAGAAAATTACACACTATATATTTTCAAAATTCTTGATTTGAAAAATACAGTTTTTGAAATTAATTCTGCTGGTTCAATAAAAACTTTTTAGCCGCATAATTAACATCAGGTCGATGTAACTGATACAGAAGTTTTTCTTGAATTTTCTTCACTGCTGCTACAGTCAAAACTAGTGTTTCATATTTTAACATACTGTACACATTCAAACCTAATAATAAAAATTATAGGTATTAAAAATGTTAATTTTAGGATTTAATTTATTAATAATTACCGTAAACAGGCATTAAATTCATGTGTTTGATTTGATTTAGTGCTAAACTAATATTTCTTGGCATTGTATCAGTACTAAAATCAATTAAAAATTCATTGTAATGTAATTCTTCATATTTAATTCATTTTTTTATACTAAGTGTGAATAAGATGATAATTAGCCTAAAGATGAATGGGAATCAAAACATTTATTTTTCATTTAAAATGCATCTATTTATTCTGTATGTGCTACTATGTCCAAAAGAAAGTGAATCATTATGATTATTAGCATGGCAATTAAGCTGCATGATTATCATCTTATTCCATATAAAGCATATGAAGTACTAATGGTCAGTGGTGTAGCCAGTGGGGATGTGTGTTGAACCCCCCCATTGATTATAATTATAACTATTATAGTATTATACCTACCTAAAGGACTGTTAACATTTCTTAACAGCAGAGTAGATTTTTAATTTATAATTTAAATAACACACCATAAACGATTAAAATTTTTATGTCTGACTAGATGGATAGACCAACATTTATTCAATAATTATTTTTTTGGTATTATTTGATGCCATAATTTTTATAGTTAATTTGTATTTACCCTGATAATGTTTCATCCGAAGCGTACTAATTTGTGTGTGCTATAATAAAACAACCAGAATTTAAACTAGCAGCTTATAAAATTATATATTTTAAATATTGGGAAAAATTTAGAGTATGTGTTAACCATTAAATAAATTTCTTCAGAGATAGAATATAGATCTGGATTTGGTTTAAAGCTATTCAAACCTCTTCTTTAAATAAAAACCTAAGATTAAATGCAGAAAATTAATTCAAAGGTATTTTTAATATTGTTAAATCTTAGTGTGATGCCTTAATTGTTTAAATTTCCATTTCTTTTATAGCTAACAAGTAAATTTTTCAGAGGACTATTATAGAATTTTTTTATTCATTCTGTTTATAGATCATTTTTCATATGATTTTCGTCTGACAGATCTATACTTGAAAATTTGAACTTTTAAAAAAATTAACCATTATCCAATAATATCCAAAATAGGGTTCATTGATAATTATCATTTAATTAACATCAATGATAATATAAAATTAATATTTCTAAAAATAGATCAAATATTCAAATTTTGGAACAAAACACCTGAATTTTCATTTAAAACCGATAATCCAAATAAATGACTCAGGTCCAAAATCCTGGTATATATCATTATTGTATACACCATATATAACTCCTACCCTGGATATGCCACTGGGTAAGTTTACTGACAAACTTTATAAACTTCCCCCATGAAAAAATCCTGGCTACGCCACTGCTTATAATAATCCAACTACCTATTTTTAGGCTCCCTTTACTTGTTTCTCATATTCATGGCCCATCTGCTCACTTGTTTCATTTAAATTGAAAAGAAACTTCAATTTTTTGTCAAAAACTACATCAGAAAGATAATCACAGTAGGGAATTTTTATGTATAAATATATAATATATATATTTACTAAAAATAGGTAGTCATAATAATGTAAATAATGCAAAAGTACTGTATAGAATAATAATTTTAAATCAATTATCATAATTATTACTCGTCAACAAATAGAACTGAAGGTCCCCATAGTCTTGAATCAACCAAATCATTTAAGTATTCTGGATTCTCTGTGGGTATTTCTAAGTCTCTGACTACGTGTAAATCATCCTGAATAAAATTTTTATGAATAATATGTATACAAATTACAAAATTTCATTAATTTACCTGGATAAGCTTCACAGATAATGTTGAGGTGAGTCCATACACTCTTTTGTAGAATGGAAGCATAAAAAAATGAGTTTTATGAGATCTTGGTCCATGTATAACAGCACCACCTTTGAATAGTGGAGAACGTCTAGTTCCATGACGTGCTCGTCCTGTACCTTTTTGTGGCCATGGCTTTTTACCACTCATACATACCTCAGCAGTAACTTTAGTATGTGCATAACTCTGTCAGTAAATAAGGGTTGACAAATTTATATTGTATATAATATCAAATAGGTAGGTACTTTATTTATGCAATTACTACTACTTTTAGCAGTAATAAAATATAGTATAAAATAGTGCATAGTAGGTATATAACTCAAAGTAAAAATATTCTAAATAAACTCACAACATATTTATATTTTCTTTGCCAAATAACATTTTCATGTATTATATCAATTCTTGGCCTAGATCCAAATACTTGGGGATGCAAATCTATGATAGTTGAAGAATTGTCCTCAATGGTATCCAAATTAGTTACCCATGCTTGACGTACATTCGTGTATCCACCATATATCAAAGGTGGTTTCTCAATTTCAGCTGAGGTCATCATAATTTAAGTACAACAATTATAAAAAAAAAAAAAATGAGAAGATCCATAATACTTACTTTGTTCGGTGTTTTCCAATGCTTGAGTAGATGATAGTCTACATGATGCAGTAAATATTGATGGTAAAGTGCGAATTCGTTTTGCCAAACAATTTAACAACATTATACTTAGTTAAAATACTTCCTTCTCTTCTCTGTTAAGTATGATTATTTGAATTTATTACAAAAGTTAAATAAAATTTGGAGCATATGTATGTAATTTTTGAATAAAAATAATTACTATTATTCAAATAATTCTAGTCTACTACCATGCCTCCACACTTTACATTGGGTAGTGAATAATGTAAAAAGTGATAACTATGTTATCACTTTATCAGTAAATTACAGAATGTTACAGGAAGAATAAATTTATTCTGTGCATGAAGCTTCTATTAATTAAGGGGCAAGGTATATATATATATCCACCTTGTTAATCGGTGAAGTCACCCAAGTTACATACAACTACAATTTTATTCAACTCACATGTTACACTGCGAGTTCCTTGTACAATTCTGCGGGAAGAAAATATTTGACATATAATTCGTAGGTAGTATAAACTATAGCTTATAGAGCAATGGTTCTTGACTTTTTTCGAATCGCGATACACTTTTTGACATTTTATAAGATTTTCGGGGAATATAATAATTTTTTTTTGGTTTCACAAGTCTTAGAATTGGTTAATGACCAGATTAGAAAGAGAATTTCACGTAATGGGTGTATTGAATTTAAAAAAAAAACAATAAATCATTTCTTTCATAAGACAATTCAGAACAGAGGGAATTAATAACAAAAAGAACAATAATAGTCATCATTTTCAATCCACTCACCAAGAGTAGGTATCTGACCCGGAGAGCGAAGAATATCCGTGGTGTGAAGTATATCTGGCTTTCTTGTTTATACTTTACTATTTTTTTATCTAATAAATAAAGAAAAGGAAAAAAGAATTAATGAGAAAAAAAAGTGTTAGCAAAATGTCTAAAATTTTTTTTCATATTTTAGTTTCTAAGCAATAGCGAGGAATGTATTGGTAATACAAATCAGTGTTTTTTTTCCGTATGTATGAAGACACTTTTTCTAGTAGATGATGAGCTAGTAGTATTATCAACAGCAGATTTCAAGGTTCCATTCAAAATAATATTTTGTATCAAATGTTGTCATTTGATTAAAATTTTAAAATAAAGTGAGACCCCGAGTTTTATATGTACTAGGAAATTATCTGTCTGGACATTCCTATTTTAGAAGAAACTATTTTGTACTTATAATTACATTACTTGATAAAATGTATAACAGAAAAACACGTTAAATTTTATATATAACAATGTAATGTTATTTATTCATATCAATAAAAATAAAATAGTCCTATCATGTTAGAATTATGTTGAACATATTGTGGTGTATATCAAAAAACTGCAAAACAAATTAAAACTAAAAATTATTTTTAAATAATAATTGAAAATAGTTTGCCTTAAAAATTATCATAGACAATGAACAATAACTCAATAGGTTTTAAATAATCTGAAATGAACACAATACAAATTTTAAGAATAAAAATAACATGGTTAGAATTAAAATAGAGTGCTAATTTAACATTTGAATTTAATTTAAAATTTACTGTTTTTAAAGCACCAAAAGTATAAATGCTTAACATACCAAATTATGCGTATTTTTTTTTTTTTTTTTGTAACTAGTAAATTATACATAAATGTGTGTAAAAATGCTAAAAATAAATAAAATAAAGCAAACTTTACATTACACATACCTTATTTATCATACAATACATGTCATAAATTATCTATATTTTGACTAAATGATGCAAATACTAGTAGTTTATAGTAGTATTATACTACTATAAACCCAATATAGCAATATTTATCAATTACAAGAAATGAATAATTATATTGTTCTCTAATTATTATTAATATTACAACCATTAAAAGATATTATAGTTACTTCTTATATTGTACAGGTAAACACATTCATGAATACCTAAATATCATACAAATAAAACACAATATAAAAGCTTAAAGTATACACAGGTTATCACAGACAATATGTAATCGGTTTTTAATATAAATTAAATCTAAGATAATTTATTATTGGACCAAATATTGGTGTTCTAGAAAATAAAATGTAAAACTACATTAAACTGGGCAATATTTGTCATTAAATGAACCAAATTATAAACTAAAAGAGTACAAAAATGGCAGAAGATTTTTTTTCAGATTTAAAGAAAACAATTATTTGATAATTTTAGAGAAAAAATATATAGTAATTAAAAAAAAATATTTAATCAAACTGGATACAAAAATAATTTTAAACTTCTGAAGTATGAAACTTAAATTTACTAAAACAAAATGTCTGGATACACTTATACAATTTAAATTGAGATATGGCAACTAAATAATGTATTAACTTTATTCCTTAATTTAAATTCATATTAAAATATACAAATATCTTTGGCCTTCAAACATTGAACTGAAACATAGGAAGAGCTTTTCTTCTCAAAACAAATGGTTTAGTTGAAAACTTAGAGTTTAGCGCAAAAGCTGGGTTTCTAACCATTAAATCATCATGATGTTCCATACATTTTTTTGGGAGGATTGGTGGCTCAGATGAATTTGTACTAGGTATTCGTATTGGATTTACTATAGTATTATTATTTAGTGGAACTTTTCTAGGAGGTATCCTAGGTGGTTTTATTTTATTAAGCCGAGGTGGTATAGGAGGAACATCGTTGGGCATTTTGCCACAAGTAAATGTAACAGGTGAAAAGACAGAATCTTCAGCTTCTCTTTTATCCATTTGAATAACTAAAGAATTTGATGAACTTAATTTTCTTCCATCTTGAACATCCATATCTTTGGAAGATGCTAATGGTGCACGTACTTTTGTCTTCAAGCCAGGTGACTTGAGATTTAAATCTGGCCATTTTCTTGGATATTTCATAAGTTGTTTGCAATTTCTGGGTTCAATTTCCAATGATTTTTCATACAAATAGTTACTAATATCTGTGTCTGCCAAATCATTGAATGGATTTAAATTCTCTAAAAACTTCTTAATTTTAGGTTCAACATTTAAACAGTATGGCTGATTTTGATACTGCTGAATTTCTCCAATAATCTCAGCAACTTTTCGGCGTTTATTAAAATTAATTAAATTTGGACTATTAGTCAGACAATCAGGATTACCTTCTTCAATATGCAGTATATTTGTCAAATACATACCAATAAATGGTACACATGGTGGATTTATACTTCTTAATTTATCTTGATATTTTCTGTAATGGTTATTATTCAATTCTCGAGCTTCTTCTAGAGTCTTATCAAGTCTATTATTAACAGATTGAAATGTAAATTTTAGACGAAAAACTGAAGCTGAACTCAAAGCTGAAACAACACCTAAAACTCCATTAAAATTATTAAGTTCATCCAATGCCATCATTACTTCAATAAATCTTGACACAATGGCAACTCTCTCTTCAAGATTTTCACATTCAACAATAACTTTTTCAATCCAACGACTAAAATTTGTAGTGCGTTTAATTAATCGAAGTAAGTTTGGAGAATTTATTTCTTTATCTTTTTTTGTCCATACAGACCCAACTAATTCTGAAGGTTTAACTGCTCTATAGTTTTCAGATTCTATAAGTGTTAATTGTCTGGCAAACTCTACAGGGTGTACAAGCAGTATGTTAAATTCATCATATCCATTAAAATCCATATGATATTCAATTGGTGGAGGTGGTGAATCAAAAGCAAAAGTGATTTCTCTCTGAGCTTCCTTTGTTTTTCTTTGAAGTATTTTAATGACAGAGTCAGCCCATTTTTTCATTGATTTCCCATTAATGGAATCCAAGAATACATGTAATTTATCTAGTAGATTTGGATCTCGTTGATAGTCATAATAATGATAGTCAACCCAATGTCGAATTACATTTAACACCCTAAATTGAACTGGTTCTAAATATTTTTTTTTGAACCTTTTATTTTCATCTCTAAGACTTAATGAATCCATAGTTATGCCAAAAGGCTCAGGAATGTGATACCTTTCTATTAGAAGATCCATTAATTCATGAGGTGAACAAAAACTACGATATGTTGTTAAAAATGTTTTTACAAATTTAGGATCTGCATAAATATGATATGTTAAACGTTCTATAAGTTTTAGTAAAATAGCACCTTTGATAAGAGGAACACCATTATTCTCTTTTTCTTCAAAAATTATATTAGCTCGAGAATCTGGTTCAACAAATCTATATTCTTGAATTGAAGGTAATCGCAAGGGGAATTTTTTATCTTCATCAAGAAGAATACTGTTTAAAGTTCTATCTAGCATACTTTTAGTGTTAAGCATCACTAAATCAGCCATCCAATTAGCTTTATCTTGAAAAGTGTTAGCAACTAGTATTACTGGTGGCTGTAATCGAGGAGCTATTTCAAAAAAGTTTTTTGTTTCTTCTGTATCTTCTCTATCAACAATTTCTACTTTTCTAATAAATAATTTTTCTTTTAATTTGAATTCGGACAATCCACCGACAAGTTGAGAGCTAACTGATACAGAGGTTCGTCTACTGTTTGATTTACATAAAAGAAGAACACCATCAAATAATATAGCTCTGCGTTCTGAGCAACGCTTACCTCCACTTGAAACTTTAATAAGCACTCCTTCTCTTATAAATTCAGTACAACACTGTCCCATATCTTTTCCATCCCAGCCATCTATGGCTTTTTGCATTTCATTTAATTTTTCTATGGCTAACAGTCTTCTAGGAGTTGCATTAATTTTGAGTCCAAACTCTTTAACATTATCTGGTAAGTTAACTTTATTTGCTGCCGATGTCATTTGTAATTGAAGAGGTCTTAAAATACCCTCAACTTGTTCCAAACATTCTTTATCAAGTTGAGAAGGAGAAAGTTGATGTAAAATTTTAATATACTCAAAATACAGTATACAATGCCATAATGGTAAAAGCAACAATTTTGGAAAATAATATTTAACAGCTTCTTTAAAACCATATCCAGCTGATTGTAATAAATTTGAAACTTCTGGTTTACCAATTAAATTCCAAAATATATTTCTACATTGCTTTTTAACAATATCATTTGCATACCGTGCGAATACATCAAATTCAGCTGCTTCAGCTAATTCTTCAATACAACAACCCACTGTAGCTGACTTGTCTTCTGCAATTTCTAATATATCTTCAATAGAACTTAAAAATAATCCTGTGGTTTTACAAATATCTGTTATATTGTTGAACATACTATCTAATTCTTCACTACTACCTCTTGGAATGATACGATCAATTTCTTCTTTAAAAATTTTTAAGATTAAATCTAAATCTCTAATAAGTTGTCGTTCATCATGCATTAGGTCTCTTATAACTTCCTCATATGTAGAAGAAGCTCTTTGTATTTTATCAATACCCAAGTCGGACAGATTCAAATCGCTATTATTGTCATGTTGACCAAACAAATCCATTAAAACTTTATCACCACATATCGCCACACGCAGGTCTTGAAAGCCGATTTCCACGCGATGAATATTCTTTACATAATTTCCAGCTAATTTTAGTATATCTGCTGCAATATATTCTAAAACGGCAGTAAGGTATAGAGCCACCGGATAATCTAACTTATATTGAAGTACTTCCTTTTGAACCAAGTTATGAATTTTATCTGTAGGTAATACTAAATAATTCTTTTTTTTGTTTTTTTCTAATGCTTCTTTTGCATCTTTAATTGCCCATTTGTCAATTGGCTTAGGAAATGATCGTTTTACTTGATCCTCAATATCTTGTACGGTGTGTGGTGGTGATGACCGCAATGTTAGTATCTCCAGACATTGTATTACCAACATTTCAACATACTGTAACGCTTCATCGCTAGCCGTTAACACAGGGTGCACTTGTTCAGTAACCTTTTTTAAAGATCCGATTAGCATCCCTTTCCATTTCAATGGATTGCATTGTATAGAAATACATTTTTCGATTTCAGCCTTGGTGAGCGACAGGGACACCATTTGTTGGCCAGAAATGAACAATTATTTTATACTTACCGATTCTAGAAACTCAGTATATAAATTTATTTAGAATAATAAAAATAACATATTAATTGAAATTTGATTTTAAATAAACTTAAACACAAAACAATAGCATAATTTATTGAATGACTGATGTTTTTATTGTTTATCATTTTATCATTAGTTGTTTGGTCGTTTGGTGTTTACATTATTATCTATGTAAAATTTCTATAAACATTTTATATTACATGTTAATATCATGGAGTAAACAGTCATTGAAATTATTCTTTAAATGATATTTTTAAGCATGGTCAATAAGACATAGATAATAAAAACATTTTATTATTTTAATTTTAATTTTCTATCGGTTAAAACAAGAGCTTTAAGGTTTTCAAAAAAAAAAAAAAAACGCATCGGTTGTCGGTGTACGGACTGATACGTTCCATACACGATTTCGAGTATTCAAGAAGTTTTCAGTATGTTGCAGCCACAGAATGGCTGCCACTGACTGATATATTCATGAACATTAGAAAACAATTCTCTAATGTTCATAGATATATTACAAAATAATGTTTATTGTTGATTACCTATATATTCTGTGGTATTATTATTACTCTATAGTTGTAGTGATACACCAGTGATACCGTCATCACTGATGCGTATCTATTCGCATCGGTATTAGACATTCGCGTCTACGGTACGTCCAAATAACTAATCGTATCGATACATATCGGTTTTTCCTGAGACGTATCACTTCATAAAAAAAGCCGGATATACTTCGCACGATGGGTGTTCTTCGCACGACGGATGGGATTTTCTTGACGGGTGTATTTAATTTTAAAGAAACGATAAATCATTTCTTCAGTAAAACGATTCTGAACGAAGGAAGTTAATAATATAAGAAAAAAAAAATTTTCGAAAAATGTTCAAAATTTTTTTCATATTTTCAAATTTTTCTTGCGCTAAAATCTTTTTCATAGGATTTTATATCTATGTTTAAATTTTCATAAAATTCGGATCAAAAAATGATGGTTTCCGAGTCGTTTTTGTCAAATTTTGGGTAGTTATTTCCAAAAAAAAAATTGAAGAATTGAGAAATTCAAAAAATGACCTCTCTAAAGTACAATGTAGAGGCAAATCCGGTTTCAATAAGTTATTGATCAAAATTTTTGGACAAGTATTTCTATACGAAAAGTTGTACACAGAAAAAAAAAATAAACATTATTGTAAAAATACTAGCTTCTTCACTTCGCTCAGAATCTAAAATTTTCAGCGCCCTTAAATGATGTTGCGCCCTAGGCACGTGCCTTGGTTGCCTAGGCGTAAATCCGCCACTAAGAGTGACCTATCATCAAAATTTTGGGTAAGAACATTATAAGCTGTGTTTTAGCGTCGGCTTTTGTTCAATATTTTCATTTCAAGCGAGATATGAACATTTTTAAATTGTGATATTTCACATATCCACACATCTATTATGAAAATTAAAATATCGAACAAAAGCCGACGCTTAAGCACAAATAATATTTTTACTCAAAAGTTTGATTATATTGTGTTAATTCACATCAAAACTCGCAGCACAGTATTGAAACTAGTGAACGAAAATTTTCCATGTCGTACGTGCGTAAAGCGAAGACAACACATGCTTTGAGTATAGGTAGTGTTCTCTATAAAAAACCTTTTTTTTTTGATTGACTTGATATCAAATTAACTAACGACCGGTGAGTAATAAATGACAAATAATTGTACATTTGTTCAATATCTTCGTAATTTATAGATTGCAGCTAATAAATAATAACAAATTAAAGTCATGTCAACATTAGAAGTGTTTTTAGTTATTAAGAGGACGCTACTCCTGTATGTCTTCATCTTAATCAATGTACAACATAGCAAATTCACGTTTAGCGGAATTATATTAGAGTAAATTGACCCATTGTCTAATTTGAAGGTGAAATCATTATTTGTGTTCCTATTAAGAATTTTTAAGGTATTTCAATTTTCAAGCGAAATATAAATGCCTAAAATATCACAATTTTAAAAAAATGCTTATAACCTGCTTGAAAATTAAAATATTGTAAAAAACCAACATAGGAACACAGATACTGATCTTATCTTTAAATTTGATTATGGGTCAGTTTACTCTAATATTAAAGCTGGTGATATTCTGCTATTGATTCCGCTGGACGTGAATTTGCTATGTTGAACATTAGTAAAACGAGACAACACGTTTTTTAAATATTATTAACTTCCTTCATTCAGAATCGGAGAGAGTACTACAAAGGTAGGTTTTTCGCTTATCTTATCTAATGTATTTTTCGACGCGCCGACCGCCAGTCCGTTGCCACAGATATATATATATATATACAATATTAAATTGTCGCCAAATATAATAATTTGTTAGTATTTTCCCCTATCGTAAGTGTTTTTTATAATTTATAAACTATGTTAATTCATTTTTGAGTGATTGTACACTTACCTTACATATTATACTGATATATACGCATTGAACTACCATGCTGAATTAAAAAAAAAAAAATTGTTATAAACCTACATTATTAACGAAAAACAAAAATTGATTTTTCATACATTCCCCTACACCTAATGAATATTCCATAAATAATTTCAAATTACATTAAAATATAAATGTCATAATAAAGTTAAGAGGCTCTAATTATCATAAATCAACATTAATTCACTATAATATAATTAGTACTAATATTTACTGTGTCGCTTCTGGTTAGTCACGATTGAAAAATATTATATAGTGTTCTTTGCTTACAATTTAAAACTTATTTAAATGTAGAACATTTAAAATAATATGGTTCTCTTTACTCATGTATATAGAGTATTGTATTTAACAATAATTGTGGATTATATATTTATATTGGCAGTGTTGGAAATAAAATTTGAATCAAAATGATTATCTATATGAATTCAAATTTATCAAGATTAAATATATTATGAAATATAATAATATATTCAATACTACAAATACAAAAAAAAAAGAAAAAGAAAAGAAGAAAGACATAAATGTTTGTTTTTCAATAATAGAAATTTTATATTGTATTACAATAAAAACAAATAACTTTATACAGGCCAGTCAAAAATTACAGATACTGTAGTTAGAAATTATTATTGCTTACAAAAACTATCAAATTATAAAAAAAAAATAATAATATATTTATATATATTAACAAAATTAACATTTTTTTGTACCGTCTAAATGGTAATAAATAAGAACAAAAATATTTAAAATAAATACAATATTTATTATAAAAAAAATGTATAATTCATACACTATAAAATAACATAACGGTGAATAGTGATTCAATTAAAATTAATAAAGCATTTTTAATTTAAAATTAAAAATGTGATTATCTAAGTAGTAACGAAAATCTGTGCAAACAGAATAACAAAATTTCATCTCAAGAGGTATTTAGGACAAAAAATCTGTACGTTTGACTCAATAAAACAATAATTATACAATGATTTTTAAAAATTAAAAAAAAAAGTAATTTAAGTCTTAAAATAATTTCTATGTAACATTTAAAAACATTATTACGATGTAGTAAAAAAAATTAAAACAGTGCGACATAAACGTGTAACACATCTCACACCGCTTTTCCCGAAATCCGATCAAAATAGGTACAAGCACCAAATTTTAGTGTTAGGAAATGAGTTCGGGAGTATTATTGAGTTGAAAAACGAGTCTCTAAGTTTAATATTTATAACGAGATAAAAAATATTTTAATGTCTAAAATGACACAGCCATATATATGTTTTATAAAACGATTAATAATTAAAAATGTTAATCGCTCACAGCCATCAACAATTTAGGTATTCACTTTGGTTTTCGGATAAAACGCAACACTAGATAACCTAATAATCTGAACACGATAAGGAAGCCGAACAAAATCATCGTGTTCAGCCATAGAGGGAACGATGCACCTTGTGCATTAACAATATCTGATGCTGGTATAAAAGATGAGTTATTACATACTGCATATTTGGATTGTTCTGCACATCTAAATAACAAAAATATACCAAAATGAAATGACTAGATAGTGTTGATCAAACGTGACAGTTTTTAATTGTACTTACTTGATTGGATCTCCATCACTAAATTCGACAATTTGCATATTCTGATATGCGTAATGTACCATACTAAGATATTGCATCCACTGTAACCAGCTAGGAATATTTGTTGCCAAGTAGCCACCGAAAAGCTGTGTTGCCAGTGTATACAAAGCACTGATTGTGATTGAGACTTGCATATCCATGCAAAATGCTCCCACGAAAAACCCAACACTCTGAAAATGTAAAAATGATACATTTTTAGTAGGTAATTGATGAATTGTAAAAGACATTACTACTATATATTTTTATTATTATTTACCTGGGCAACAATGGTATTCAATAGTAGAAACAATAGTAAAGTGAAGAATGTACTAAAACTATGCATGCCGAGCATTGGGTAGGAGATCAGATGATAGACAGCTGGCAAAGTAATTGTCAAAGGTAATTCACCGACCATTTTGGCCAGATAATATGCGCTTAAACGATATGCTCCACTTTGACGTTCCTTATTAATAACTTCTCTTTCTGGAGGAACTAAATGGTAAAATCACCATGAGAAAATATATTGAAATTTACTAATATTCAAATATTTACTTACAAGATGACAGTGTACCAAAATGAGCAAAAAGCATCCAATAAGTAGTGGAAAAGAACATCCATCCTTGGATATTATGCAATGATTGTTCGGTACGTGGAAGCTGAAACCAAAGCAGACCAGCCAAAAGGCCAAGTGCAATAGTTTGAACCCAATTTAGAGTGCTTAACATTTGGGGACGGGCTTCTTGAAAATTCCGCTGACTCAATACCTAAAAAGATAGAATACTTATGAGTCTTATTCATATTTTCATAACTAGGAAATATATTGTTACTTTAAACTGGGTCCAGAAACTGGTGGGCCATTGCCAAGTAAAGTCTTCATCAGATGTAGATGTTGATGAATGGCTTTGACTGTCCAGCCATAAAGTTCTCGCCTCATCTTCATTAACTACATATCAAAAGTAAATATTATCAAATTGGTTCTTATGAACAAAAATATTTTACACACCTCTAATGGCAGTATAACATTTTTCATTGCTATCTGTAGACGAATCACTGAAAGCTGTACAGATATGACCATTGGTAGAATTCATAGGCCACTGGCAATTATAGTTATCTAGAGACAGACAATAATAATAAGTTTATAAATTGTGTAATGATTGGTATTCCTCTTTTTAGCAGTAAATACCATTGTTATGATTATGATTATGACGATAATTATTTAGGTACTTGTCACATGTGCAGCTTAAATGTAACAATTCTTGTTGATAATAATCATCCTGAGCTCGTTTTGCTGCAGCTATAATCTTTTGTTTCATTTCTTCTGTACCCTTTACTTGTTCCACTACATAAATTATACAAATGTTTCAAGTAAATAATTATGTGAAAATCAAAGAAACAAATACAAAACACTGTGGAAAAATACTTACAGATGAAGTCTGCTGGATTGTAATGTGGTGCTATCATCATCCCGATGTCACTAAAGAAATTAACTACTTGATTGATATCTCCAAAGTATGCAGTCTATAAAATACAGTGAAAATTTGTTAATATAATTATTTATTTTATGATATGGAAACATTATACACACCTGTCCGTTACAGATTAAAAGGAGTTTGTCAAACATGTGAAATATTTGCGAAGATGGTTGATGGACAGTAACTACAATGGTTTTTCCTTCTTTTTCAGCATATTTTTTTAGTGATAACATCAATTTGTAGGCGGAATGAGAGTCCAATCCAGTTGTGGGCTCCTATATTAATGATGATTCACTATATTATAATGACATTAAACTATAAATTTTCAACCTAGAGTTTTATACTTACATCAAGAAGCATTAGGGCAGGGTTGGTTAGGAGTTCACAAGCGATATTTGCTCGTTTTTTTTCGCCCCCAGACAAACCACGCTTCATATAGTCTCCAATAACTAAAATCACAAAAAATATTTTCTTGAACACTTTTCGATTAAGATTAAATTAGTACTGGTTTAAGACTTAAATTTTTAGTATAGAATTTTGGGTGGTTTCCTTAATCAATAAGTTTGATTAGAAAAAATCTGATTGAAGACCTATTTCCAATGGTTTAGTAATTACTGCTGATTTTGTTTTTAAATGATGTACACAATTAAAAACTTTTTTTATACGTTGAAAAATCATGATCAAAATATGTATGTTTGGTAAATAAAAATAAGAAAACCAGTGATTTAATACAGCATAGTCTTCGGAATAGCCAGTAAGTATGAAGTAACTAAGAATCAAGGTAATAATTTATTATTAGTGAATTATTCATTTTACAAGAAAATGATAAACTGAATATGAATTAGAAGAAAACGTCTAAGCCCTATCCAGAAACTGAATACATTTTGAATGTGTTGTATATGTATAGCTATATTAATATATAATTGAGAGAGAAAACACAAATACTAACACAAGGTTTACTTTTATTTTACAAAATTGAATATATGACATGTCAACTCTAACTTTATTATTGACCAACCCCCGTACCCCCTACCTCGTAATAAACGTTAAACCAAAAGAAAAATAATAACGAAAGAAAGGAACATGTGTCATTTAATTATTTGTTTGCTGTTTTTTTTTTTTTAAATTAGAGTAAGATTATGAATATGACAATTATGTACACAACACATACAAAAATATGTTTAAAAATTAAGGTTTGAGGTATTATAATAATAAAGTATGGGACGCTGCTGTAGTTGTATGAAAGGTAACCTTGGCTAACCTTTATAATAGATTAGCGTAATACATTTGTTATTCGCTTTATTTGTATTTTCGATGCGGTTTTATTCCTCAACGATCAGTTATGCAACCGCATTGCTCTACACAGCCGGCGAACAAAGCATAATATTTTAAACCCGTCCATTCCGCCTGCTCTCCTCATACGTCCCCTCACAACCCCCCACCAGGACCGTTCACCTAATCTAATTATCAATCTATACGAACGGCGGCCGTTAATCATAATAATATGTACTCTCCGTAGGCACCTATACGAATTTAAATTACGATTTACATACTCGTGTCTTGGCAGTTGTTTAAATCGAGTACGTCTATAATATGATCGACGTACTGCATTTTCTGACTGTGTGATAATGAATCGGGAAGTCTCAGCAAAGCCGCGTACTGCAGTTATCGCGAATATGAAAAAAAAAAAACAAAAACTAGTTAGTATAATTTGCATTATAATGACGTTTGTTGTTATTATTATTATTATTTTATGGTTACATTATGTTAATACAATTTTGTTTCGAATGTATATATATATATATATATAATGTACAGTGTTTGAGTGATGTAAGCTATACCTCGAGCGTTTGTCTGAGAGTCAAGTCTGGAAAGAATACATCTTGCTGTAACACGTAACAGATGCGCCGTTTGCATCGCTTGTTCAGACGTTCCCGGTTCAGGTGTATGCAGCCCGAGTCCAACTTGGTTCGGCCCGACAAACAGTTTAATAAAGTAGTTTTCCCGCAACCTTTAACATACAATATGTTTATAAATATATGGACATAAATAATAACCACAATTAAAAACAACATATTGCTCAAAACTCGAAAATAAGTTTATAAAATACATTAATTTTTTTTTTTCGTAAGTGGTTTGTTGTTCACTATATTATAATATTATTGGATTTATAATCGTAATGTTATGGCAGTAATAATTGAACGTAGCAATGTTGCAGCAGAAATCAATCGTTTAAAACTAGCACAGCATTTTTTAAATACTTAAAAACGTTTGTTGAAATTCACATTTAAGTAAAAGAAAATCACATTTTTATCTTAGACAATTCGTAAAAACTTAATTAGGTAGATGAACATTTTCGATATCGCTTTTATATAAGCTTTATATTTTAGGTACATACATTTGTCTCATCTATGTGATGTATCCATAAGACATAATCAATAATGCATTTTACGCAGTGACCGCTCATGGTTATATTATAATAAAAATAAAAATAATGTAGTTCATAGTCTATGGACAACAGGGACTATTGGGAAACATATAACGATTCTGAGCGGAGTTTCAGTAAGAAATTATAAATAAAAATTATCGTCAGTTTTTACCTACATTCTATCCAACATTTTCAAGATTTAAGCGATATTACTTTTAGAATGGGTAATTTCAGAAGGGAGGATTACCGCCATCCACGTCATAATAAGCTGCCACTGATTTTATGTCAGACTCACCTGAAGGTCCCATAACAGCCAAAACTTGACCAGGTTTTACGACACCGCTAATATTTCTCAGCACCTGCCTCTTATCGTCCAACGTCACCGTCAAGTTGGTAAAAGTCAATTCGATTGGTCGATGAGCGGGTAATGGGTGCATGCATCCCGGAGGTTCCTGTACGTTCACTCCGTTTTCCAACCTGTAACAGTTTTAAATTATTATTAAATTAATTGTTAAAATCAATTTTATAATATAATATTATTCACAAACGAAAATTTGGTTTTGAAACAACGAACTCGGTTAATTTCAATTATTTGATCAAGAGACAAAAATTGTATAATAGTTTTAAGTTCACCGACCCACGACGATGTGCAGACGTCAACGAACCAGCTATATATTTTGTATATTTTTACCAGACGAAAACAAACACGCGCGAATTTATGGACCAATTTTAATTTTACATCGCGAATTCGCGAGTGTCGATCATTTAGCATCAGTTAACACCGATTAAAAAACTATACGCAATTTTGTTTGTTTTGAATTGTTATTATTATCATATACTTGTTATTGTAAAATAGATGGGGCGCAAGTGCGTAGTTTATCTATTCTTCTTTGCCCACATACAAGCACACAAAACGAATGTGTTCATTCTTTGTCGTTTAGTTCGACCCAAAAGTATTTTGGTGATTTAAAACGCGATTTGTATACGACTATGATAAAAAACATCGCTTCTGATTTCGCTCAACGTGCAAGTACAAATATGCTCTAAAAATATGCACTTATTTTTTTTTTTATCACACAAAATTTTCATAGTTAAAAATATTTTATTAATCAATGTCCATAGTTAATACTCTTTAGTAGGTGGATTTGATGAAGTTTCATAGTTAATTTCTAAAGTATGATCAAAATGTAAAATAAATTTACATTTTCAGAAATAAATATACAAAATAAAATAATGGCTTGAAAAATTTTTAATGAATTAAATTAATTTTCTTTTAAAATGTTTGCATAAAATTATATATATATATATGTGGGTGTCGGTCAAAATAAAAGTTAAAAGAACCATTAAGTACCTAATTAAAAAGTATTTTACTTACATTTATTTAGGCACAACTTTGTTCTCACCTTAAAATTTTTAAAAATTTTTGCACTTAATCCCTAAACATTTTTAAAATTATTTTCAAAGTTAAAAGATTGCGAATTATAAACCATTAGCAAATTTTTAGAGTATGAAAAACTAGGTATGTTATTTCTTATATTTTTGTTTTTATGTTTCTTATATGTTCATAAAACCGATTTGAAAAACAATGTATGTATAATAATACATTAAATACCTAATAAAAACTCTCAAAATGAATTGATTTTGTTTTTTTATTATCAAATTTCGAATTGTATCATCAAATATGCTCTAAAAAGTTGTAAAATTAAGAAATATGCTCTTTAAAGTACAAAATCACCAAATATGCAAAAATAAGCACTATAAACTTTTATGATTTATTTTGTAGCGTCATGAAATTAATTTCCAGCTTACCTAGGAATAATTCTAATTGTTCACAAAAAACAGCAAATGCAACAACTTCCGAGCTCTAATTATGTACAGCTACTTAGATTCGCGGGGATGAAAAACTCATCTTAGCTTCAATGACCTCATATACGATTTCAAAATGCGCCTTATGATAGACACGAGACATTATACTTAATTGAACGTGGCGCTAATAAACCATGTTTTGCTGAGACGGTAATGTAAAACTTACTTAATATCAGGGATAAGATATATAAATAAATGATTTATATTATTTTTTTGTTATTTTATGGTTGAAATACGTTTTTAACTAACCTAATATGGAATCAACACTTTTTCCTATTAAAAAATCAATATTTAGCAATTCAAATGAATTCGATGAACTTTAGATTAAAATATACTGAGCGACTAACCTAACCTCAGGTTTAACAATGACGTTTCATTTTTTTTCTGTAAATACTTTTTCTACTTGAAAAGTTCTCGGATCATAACGTTTAGCATATATTCTGATGGAAAATTCGGGTGGTATGACATTTTAAAGAGGCTAATTTTCAAAAATCTCGACACTTTTTCAAAAAACTCAGTAAAATACAAAAAATTGATTAAAACGATAAAATCTGCTGTTCCATAAAATCAATTTTCGTTCTTTAGTCAAAACTTGAAAACTAATATGGTACTAATAATTTAATATTTTTATCTATTATTAATAATAATTATAGAATTTTGGAATAGAAGATTCTGAGCGGAGCGATGATTAAACAATGATGTTTATTTCTTTTTTTTCTTTCTGGAAACACTTTTTCTTATAAAAATACTTGTCCAGAAGTTTTGATAAGTACCTCTATAGAACCGAAATCACACATAAATGAGTAAAGCAAAGTAAAGTATAGTAATGTTAAGTAAAACAAAGATAAGTAAAGTAAATTAAAGTTAAATAAAGTAAAGTAAAGCAAAGCAATGAGAAGTGAGCGAAGTAAAAACAAGAAGCCGGATGTACTTCACACTACGGGTATTCTTCGCTCCTCGGATTAAATATTCTTGGTGGGCGGGTGTGTTGAAAATGACGACTTTTATTGTTCTTTACATTATTAATTTCCTTCGCTTAGAATCGTATTAGTAAAGAAATGATTTCTCGTTTATTTAAAATTCAATACACCCACCAAGAATATCTGGCCCAAGGAACGAAAAATACCTGTTATGCAAAATACGTCAGGCTATCTTGTCTATACTTTGTTTAGCTTTACTTAATTTTCCTTTACTTTATATTACATTTTTTTTTAGATTCTGAACGAAGTGAAGAAGCTCATGATTTTACAAAGATGTTTATTTTTTTTCACCTTTTGTAAACACTTTTTCAGCAAGGAATACTTGTCCGAAAGTTTCGATCAGTAACTCTATAGATCCGAAATTACACCCAAATAGAATATAATATGTATATGAAAATATAATAGTTAGAACATTAGTCTTATATGTCTGAAGGCCCTGAAAATCGTGCTCAGAACATTCTTTTTATAAATATTTAAAGTTAGAATTTGTATGAAATTGATTTTTCCACATATAATAACGATTTTCAATCGAAAACTTATAAAATATTCGTAGATTTTGGCTCAATAAATAATTTTTTACAGGTATTGAAATTAATATTGACTCAAACGACAGCCAATACAAAAAATGATCGATGTTTTTTTCATTATTTTTATAACATTTTTAGTTTATTGTTGAAAATTATATACAAACTTTCTCATTCATAGGTTTACTTATACTTGCACGTTTGTTAAAATTAGTGGAGTAAATTTCAACTCATTATAAATAGCACTGTGTTTTTTATTATTATACTGAATCCACACACTCACCACACAATACCCATGGTACAAACTATAAAGTATGTTTTTCATTACATCTAAGTACTTGGACAAAATTATATAGTATAATATAATAAAAAAGAATATCCTTCAGTAATAATATTATGTTTAAAATGCTTAAATCTAATTTCATGTTTCATTGGGCACTTCAGGTATTTTATTTTTTTTAACACTAGAGAAAATTATATAACTTTCTAAAATTCTAAATATATGTAATATAATGGTTTTATATATATATGTGTATAATATATTTTGAAAATAAATTTGAAGTGTCTTCTAATGTAATAAACATTTTTTCGACCATGACCGTGGTCAACAACACCACTCCTCATATTATGCAGTCGTAGCAATTTGCTAATGACAATGCTTTAGAAAAAAAAAAAAACTTGTCATATTATATAATATATGACATCATTACATATATTCATAGTACCTATTATATATTTAAAATACCAATTAATATTCAAAGTTAAATACCTAGTCTAGTGGTCACAATTGCTCCGTTGTATTCTATGAAAAAAAAATCTATAAACAATGTAAGTACGTAGTAAGTATGTTTAAACATAGTTATTTTTACATTTAATTCGTCATCTTGTGTACATAAAAATCGATGATTGGAATCGTATAAAAACCACCCCACTCCGAGTTGGTAAAATAAATAGAAATGCATTTTTATCGTTTTTCGTTTTATTAGTTGAGATAATAATTATCACAAACACAAATGCACACTCATGTCATCAGCAGCTGCACTAGTGTAGTATATACATGAATGTATATGTATATACGTTCACACATGCATATGACTACCACTTTCTATTTCTCTTCGTTTCAGATGACCTGCTGTCAAGACCGGTTAAACTCCATACAGGTATATACGTATGAATTAACGAATATAGAATAATAGTAACAAGACAATAATAATAATAATAATATACACTCTCGTGTAGAGTGTTAAATGAAAAAAAAAAAAATTATTCCCCGTCGATCAATTTTTGTTTGTTTTTATTTTGCCAATATTATTATTATTATTCTTTTCATTTTATGATGTATACGACACAAAAAATATCCGTTTATTAGATACCGTGCGTGTGCAACGTGTACGTACAATAGACGGACGAGGTCAAAGCTCACTAAGCTCGCAATAGGTTACAGTGACATATTATTATAAATACACTTTCTAAAGGAGAATTTGGATTTTTTTTCCAACTTACGAAGAACGGCAAACTGTTATTATTTTATTTAGTTCGCTTTGGATTAGATATATTAAATGACGAACGGACGAAATTCAAATTATTACACAAACAACACGATGTAAATCAACGAAAAACGTGTATGCACATGGTGTATTAATTAATAATTATTATAAGCACGTGGGTACGGCGTGTTTAAGTGTAATGTGTTTTGAAAATCAAAATCATAACGTGGAGAGAAAAAAAAAATATGATTAACTCACAAACAATCCGCGAGAAGTTTCTTGATCATTTTTGCTTGTTCCGAGGCACCGGGCACCTTGTTCGGGCGAACAGCGAACACTAAGTGTGTACGTGTGGTGCGTGCCAGTTAAAATGCGATAGGAGGAAAAAAAATTCAAAACTATTTAGCCATTGGTCCACTGATAAAAGACCATCAGCAACACATGGGCGGATGTAGGCCGTGCGAACTGTTTTTATATTATTAAATGTTTATTATCAACTACCCGTGCGATTGTGTGTGTGTGTGTGTATAAGCGTGAGTGCGTGTGTGTGTGTGTGTATTAACTCCGGTATGATATTTTTTTTGCTAACGATCGGATTTTTTTTTTTTTTTCTACAACGATTTTGATAAATTCGTTTTTAAATCCACACGCTAATGTGTATAGTGTACAATAATAATTATTGTGTGTCCTGGCTGCAGCGGGGACATTCCGTACCTATTGTTCGCGAGCAAAAAAAAGAAAAAAAAATACACACGATTTCCGGAAAACGAAACCGCGATAAAAATAATTCGATAAAAAACGAATAGGTACACCAAGTTTTATCAGTTCATTCTTTAATTTTTTAAGATAATCTACTCGATTTTCCGAAGAAATGTTTTTATCGGTCAATGTCCTTTTGGTGTAAAATTGCAATATATCTTATTACAAATTTATATAACGAGTTAGTTTTAATTTTAATTGTTTTTAAATCAAAAACCATGAAACCCGTATTGAACTTTCTACGACTGAAGTAAACCAAACATTATTTGTAATTTTTCATATAACTAACACTCGACCAGTTTTTTTAAAAGACGAATAAAATCATATTAAACCTAGTTACTATTTTAATAACTATATAAAGTCATTTAATTTTGACATTGCACATACCTACGGTATTCGTATGTAAAAATCAAAGTTTTATATTAATTTAATTTTATGCAGCAGGTTAGGTTTGTACACTTGAAATAATTGTAAACCAAAAATTATTCCACTTATTGAAAGGCATACCATTAAAGACTGCATCTCGTGAGAGATGACTTAGTTTTTTTTTTAATTTTAATAAAAACTGATTCAGTAAGCATATAAGTGCTGTCGGTGGATTAACGAACTCTAAACGTTTGCAGTGAATATGATTTGCACGCAATTTTGATAATCATAATTCATATAGTTGAAATTCTTAACGGAAAAAACCTCAGTGTAACCAGAGTACAAATATTATATTTTATGGTTGTAGTTTTTTACGAGAAAAAATAAAAGCCATTAAAATATATGTACAAGCGTTGATTTTATATGATACGCTGATAGACACGAATCGACCGATTATTAATGTTAACATAGCAGTAACAACGTAACTTCCATAATATACTTAACACTATACTATTACTAATAACAATAACATGTATTAATAATTTGTAGCCGAGATAAAACACAAAACTAACCTAACCTAACGCGCGAAACACGACGCAAACGTATTTGTTTTTATCTAAAAAAAAAAAAAAAATGTCAACTCCACTGCGGCAAAAATATCTCCTTGAAGCTGTAATAATATTCGTACAATGGTGGTGTCTGAAGGCTGTTGGTGTACTTAGAATATGTCTGTGCACTACCTATAGTAGTGTACTTATAAGCGGAATCATATTTCACAACATGATCGAGTAAAAAATAAATGAGAAACCGAAAGCGGATGAAGATTTTCTTCGATTTTCAATAGATTTCCTCTTCAGGCGACATTTGTGTTATTTTGTGGGTGTATGAACATAATTTTTTGTGAATATAAAAAAAACAAGTAAAGTAGAGTATAGACAAGAGAGCCACCCGACATACTTCGCACCACGGACATTCTCTTTGCTCTTCGGGTCAAATACTCTTGAAGGGTGTGTATAATTTTAAAGAAACGATAAATCATTAAGTTCAATAAGACGATTCTGAACGAAAGAAGTTAATAATATAAAGAACAATTATAATAGTCGTCATTCTCAACACAATCACCAAGGGTATCTGATCCGTGGTGCGAAGTATGTCCGGCTTTTCTTGTCTTTACTTCACAGTTTTTTAGCTAATAAATAGGGAACAAAAATGTTAGAAAAAGGTCCAAAATTTTTTTTTTCACATTTTCAAAATTTTCTTGAGCCAATTTGTTTCTTATATTATTGTCTATCTATGTTTTTAAATTTTCATAAAGTTCGGATCAAATAATGATGTTTTCCGAGTCTTTTTTGTCAAATTTTGGGTAATTAAAAAAAAAAAAAAAATTGAAAAATTGAAGAATTCAAAAAATTAATTCTCTTAAGTACCAATTAGAGGCGAATTTGGTTTGAAAAAGATTTTGATCGAAACTTTTGGACAAGTATGTCTATATGAAAAAGAGTTTATAGAAAATAAAAAAAAATAAACATCATTGCGAAAAACACCAGCTTCTTCATTTGGTTCAGAATCTAAAAAAACGCTAAACGAATGACGTTATTATAATAATTAACGATAATGGTTCACATATTATTATTATTATTATAATATAGATGCGGTGGTCCGTGACGATCAGACGCGAGTGCGAAAACCCGAGGGGGCCGAAGTCGCCCCGCAGCCTGACCACGACATCGAGTACACTGCCTCTATCGCCGCCGCGTGCATATTAATAGCTTATCACGTATTTTATTTTATTATATATTTTGTACGAGAGTGTGTACACGTAAATGCATGTCCATGTGCGTGTGTGTACGCATAGTTTATCTGCATAAAAACACGACCAATGAACCCCGTATTATTTTATATACACGCGCACGCGTGCACGTGTGTATATTATAATGATACCATACCGTGCCGCCGCCGCCGCCGCAGTGGTCGGTGTGCAATAAATTTTGCTCATACCAAAGTCCGCGAAGATTAATTAAAAAAAGGACGTACTTCACACACACCTTGGGGTGTTCTTCGCGACCTCAGGCGCGATACTCTTGGCGGATGCGTTGAATTTTAAAGAAATGATAAATTATTATTGCGACAAAAATTCTTATCAGAGCTTCATCAACTAGTACACACAATAATAACACTATCAGCTCTGAAGATTTGAACACGAATGTTTCACTAAAAATTTATTATTTTGTTACGTCACACAACATTCACGAAAACCGAAAATTGATTTTGATAATATATTCCTTTATACCTAATGAATATTCCATACATAATTTCAAATTACAATAAAATATAAACGTCGTAATAAAAAAATAATAATGCGGCTCTAATTATCGTAAATCAACATAATTTCACTAGAGGATTTGCCTCTAATCATTTTTTGTATTTCTCAATTGTTAAATTTTTTTTCGGAAAAAACTTCTCAAAATTTGACAAAAAAGACTCGGAAACCATTATTTTTTGGTCCAAACTTTTTTGAAAATGTGAAAAAAAAATTTTGCATATTTTTCTTACACCTTTTTTCTCATTAATTATTTTTTCCTTTTTTTTATTTACTAAATAAAAAAAAATAAAGTAATGTACGTATAAACAAAAGAGCCGGATATACTGATACTTCGCTCTTCGGGTCATATACTCTTGTTGAGTGAGTTGAAAATGATGACTGTTATTGTTCTTTATACTATTAATTTCCTTTTTTTTTTGAATTTTTTCGAAATTCTTAATCATTTTTTGAAAATTTGAAAAAATTACCCAAAATTTGACAAAAGAGACTCAGGGATTATCTTTTTTCAATTCAAATTTCATGAAAATTTAAATATAGATGCACAATGATACAAGAATTATTTTGGCACAAGAAAATTTTGAAAATGTGAAGAAAAAAGTTGGATATATTTTGTCAACAATTTTCTTATCAAAACATTGTTTTTTTTGCTTTTTTCAGTTAATAGTAAACCATAAAATTGGCCGAGTAGAAAATAATTTTTTCTTCTGATATTAATAAACTTTATAATTTTTTAGTAAAATTGCCCTATTTAAACTGAAGTTCCACTCAGAATCGTTTTATTTTCTACAGATTTTCCATGCGGTTTTGAAAAAGTATTGAGAAATATTGGAAATATCCTCTCTGAAGTACCGTCTGGATGTGATTACGGTTCTATAGAGATAATTGAAACTTTTGGACAAGTATTTTTATACGAAAAAGTGTTTCCAGAAAGTGGAAAAAAAAATAATAATAAACATCATTGTAAAAAACATAAGCTTTTCGCTTCGTTCAGAATCTAAAATAAGTATACAGGTGAAAAACGCGTACCATGTACGTGTATAATGAATAATATATTAGTGTATATTATATTCAAAAGAGTATACGGCTGCAGAAGTACTCTTATTATTAACGTTATATTTTTCGTTGTAGCACTGGTGAAATCGGGCGGGGACCGAGGGGAAAACGCGCCGCCGCCGTTCACTAGGGCAATGGGTCCGGAATGCGGAGCAGCGTAGTTATATACACACAAGTATATAAGTACATATATATATATGCATACTTGCGTATAGTTATATACCCTCGGCTAAGAAAACCGCACAACAAACGCGCGCGGTTAAAGAAAACAACAAAATAATAATAATAAAAAAAAAAATAATAATAATAAAGGTGCGATGATATTATTATTATAAAGTAATAATCGTTGTATGCGGGCAAGTAGGTCGCGGCGAATTTTTCGGTGGTGAAGGAGCGGAGTAGTGGTAGCCCGGAGTAAGGGGTGGTGAGGTGAGGGCCGGAGACGACGACGACGACGATCATAATCGGTCAGTGACTCCCGCGCGCGTCTATACTCGCTGGGTGGGTGGGGGATTTTTACCTGCGTTTTTCACGGGAACGGAGGGGAAGGCTAGTAGGACCGCCGCGGCACGCTCACCAGATTTCCTAGTGCCTGTACACACGCCGCGCGCGCACCAGTTCCACCATCTCCTCCATGTCCACCACCACCGCCGCCGCAAGTTGCGTTAACAAAAAATACCGTAACCGTAACCGTCGGTGGCGGAATTATCACGGCGGCTATACTATAATATATAATAATAATATGCCCTTGTTGTGTTGTATGTACTACAACCTATTACTACTACTACTACTACTACGTTGCGCGCGCCTTTTGTTCGAATTATAAATTTTTTCTACAAACATTATTATTATTATTGGCGTTTTCGGCGCCGGGCCGACCGTTATTGCACAATCGCGGGCGCCCCGGCGTAATTATACGTGCACATATCGTAATTATAATATCGGCAACGACACACAACACAACAATGAGCGGCGGCGGCGCGGCGCCCGTATGCGAAAATAATTTGCGTCCCCCCCACCACCGACTCGATCTCTCCTCTCACTCTCCTCCTCGCGCATAACACACACACACACACACACACACACCATCTTCGAACAAACACACAATACTCATGCACGCACCACACGCGTATAAATATAGACAGACACAGGGTCAACGGCCGCGCCACGGATCTGCACGCCTATAATAATAATAATATAGTCTTCGGGGCGCACGCGTTTACAACAACAAGCGAACGAAACGCGCGGCGGCGGCGGCGGCGGCGTCTGGGCTCTCGTCTTGTGCGGCTATTATTATTATTATTATTATACGAGTATTATAGTACGCACGAGTACCACGGGGGTTTTCCGCGCGCGAATGACGACGCGACGGGGCAAGGACGCGGCGGCGCGATTTCCTAGGCGCAAGGACGGAGATCAGGATGAACCCATTGTTTTTTTTTCCTCGTCCGGGGAACGGGGGGGTGATGATGAACGTGAGGCGAGGTGAGGAGGAGCTGATGGTGTGGCGGTGGTATGCACGCAGCGCGTAAATCTGGGACATAGTTCAACGGCCGGCTAACAGCGTTGCGGTGGCGGCACAACCAGGCTATCGCTATCGTCGTCGTCTTATTTTTTTTTCTTTTTTTTCTTACATTTAACTCGTGCATTTGCGCATATTTTACACCTTTACAATAATAATAATAATAATTATTGGAGTGCATCGGAAGTCGGGTTTTGCACATCGTTCTGCACTGAAAAACTTAAAAAAACGATGTACCGAAATCACTTTTGTGTGTACAACAACGGAAATAATAAACGTTTTACGTTCGCACGTCGATCTCTGAAAATCGTAAACGAATTTTTAATTTGGTTGGTCAGCCATTGAACACATACGTGAAATAAGGATAAAGGTTTCATCCGAGATTATCCTTAGAGTAAGAAGAAAGTTCATCGCAACAGAATCCCACAGTATGAACACGTTTTCCCTCAAATTTGATCGGTCAACAAGCGCTTATGCGGGATTTTTCGTTCGAACATCAAAATTTTATCTTTATCAAAGTTTTTCGAACGGTTATAATAATATTTATAGTTGGGTGAAAAGCAAAAAAAAAAAGGTCAGGAGGCAAAAACTATTACTATATAATCGACGTGAGAATACACGACGACGAGGAAGCAAGGACGTTACGTGTGTGAGTCAGCTGATGGGGCGGCCGTTGCATCACGGAAACGCGGTGGAGTGGGGTCCGCCGGGCGGCGGCGGCAGCGGCGCTAGTGAAAGTTACCCGTGTGCGACCTAGCGACGGCAGCGGTGGACGGCCATCGACCTCTCCTCTCCACAAAATCGACCGTAACGGTGTTAGCGTTGCAGTGTCCTCCATCTTATGTATATATAAATATATATATATTTTATAATGATAAATTGTTATTGTTATTATATTTTTACGCGTTTGTGTGTACCACACACGTATTACTCTTATATACTCTATACGGTGTGATAACAATATTTTTTTTTTTATTATTTTTGAATACAAACGCCGCGCGTCTCGGGTTGCGGGAAAATCTCTGGGTTTTTATTTCCCGTCGAGACGAGGTGGTCGGTCGGCGCCACCCACCCCGTTTATCATAATAATAATAGTCTAAACAAACCGATAACAATAATAAAATCGATTTCATACCATTATAAAATATATTATATATAAATAATAATAATAATAATATGTGTATAGAATT
Organism: Stegophylla sp. TES_Ste_2020; assembly: GCA_025469315.1. NCBI lineage: Eukaryota > Metazoa > Arthropoda > Insecta > Hemiptera > Aphididae > Stegophylla > Stegophylla sp. TES_Ste_2020. Next base: position 99,090 of record JAIPRM010000005.1, read on the forward strand.
ACGTACATATTATATACACGAGGGCGTCGACCCCGGAGACACCGGTGTAGGCCTTACGTAAAATATCACATCGCAGTCGCGTCGTCGTCACAGCGATGCATTGCGCGCGCTCGGGTAAAAAAAAAAAAAATCTGCGAGTATACTCCGTCGTACTATTTACACCACTGAACGCGTGGAAGGCGCACGCAGTGTACCAGTAAAAGTTGTCTCTCCACAAGACGACACCATAATATTGTTTATTTATTTTTATTGGTAATCATTACTAGAGTTCCGAATGATAATCGTGAAATAATACTTCTAGAATGTTGATAGTAATTCCAAGGCAATCATACAACTTACTAAACCATAATATAGTGGAACAACACATAGTTTTGAATTTCGCTATAGTTATATAATGTTAATAATTAATCGATCAAATCTTGCATACAGTAACGATGATCTTTAATGAAATCGTATCAGACAAGATTGTACACTCTATCGTGTGTGATTAATTGTAATGCTTCACTGATCCCACTTTGCGGGGCACAAAGGGCTGAATTCTAGAGGGATCAACGGTCACGTATTAAACCTAAATCAGCATAATACTTTTCTTATATTTCAACAAATTTGTGATTTTCATAAAAATTAGTAATTACTAATCAATTATAATGTTAAAATTTGACGGTTTAAATTTAAAATTCTAATGATGGTTGTTATAAATAATCGTAGATTTATTTTCATTATTATTTAGTAACTTATTAGTTATACAAAAGTAATCATGTACAGGAATAATGAAATGGACAAGGATTATTCACTTATTGAGCAACAGTTATTGATCAAACTGAATATAAAACTGATAATATTAATATTGCACATCATAAACTGAAGCTTTGCTTAGAATAATATTTTTATCGAAGAAATTACTCATTGTTTCTTTAAAATTCAACAAACCTAAAAAGAACATCATACCTGAGGAACAAAGAATAACTATGGTTCAAAGAATGTATGGCTTTTTATATGTTAATTTATTTTGCTTTTGAAATATCTTATCAAATAATTTTGAGGAGGATAGTAAAAAGTAAAGAGTAAATAATGTAATTTTTTGGTGATAATAAATATTGATAATTTTTATGTAAAATTGGCTTGAATAAACTAAAACTCCGAACAGAATTGTTTTATTGGAGAAATGATTTATCGTTTCCTTAAAATTCGAAATATCCACCAAAAGCCTCCTACACTCTTACCCGAGGAGAAATAAATACCCATGGTGTGAAGTATGTCCGGATTTTTGATAATTTATTGACTTTTTGAAATTCTATACATATCTATTAAATTTAACCTTTTGCACTGATTATTTACAATGAAAATATTTCTTGTAATAATAGATTGATATGACGCAGGTAATTGTATCATATTATATTAATATCATTCACATTTGAAATAATACTTTTCTAATGAATTTTGTATGAGTAACGAGCTGAATAGGTCTATATGAAGCCCAGACATCAAGTTAAAAAGTAGTAGGTGGTTGGATAATATATGTAAATCACATAATACGTCATATATCATTTTAGGATGGTGAAATGGTATGAGTTTTGAGTAAGACATCTCTAATAATCATGTCACAATAAGCAGTTAAACCGAGGTAAACATAATTTTTTTTATCTCAGCATCAAAAAAACTTTTGTCTTAGCACGCCACTGATCTGTATCTATAATTTTTCTATAGAGAACGTAGACATTTAAATCATAATTTTGTTTAAATATGAAACCATAACAATTATATATAAATTATAGTTTTTATAGCTTTAATCTATCTTTTCCTTTCTCAATTAGAGCAGCAACGCAATGGATAATATGATTATGTACAAAAAATATATGAGGTATAAATAATAAACATCCATCTATACATATTTTAGAAACATCGTGTTCGTATAATGTATATACATGTATACAATATATACGCACTGAGAAAAATGCTGGAAAAAATCTGGTCAACTCACTCACATATTATATTTTAACATTTAACAGAATCGTTGTTTCTTCACTCCACTTAAACGTACAAGAATTAACGGAATGTACATCACACTTCGTCATAAATAATTCCAATATTGGAAATCCCTTTAGGCAATTATGATTTGTACCAAAACAATAAATAAAATGACACTAGGCAAGTTCGAACAATGCATTGAACTGTCCCACTAAAAGTTGAAAAACGGTCCAAACAGTCAAAATAAATTCAAAACGTAAAGATGCAAAAGATAGTATTGCGAGTACTGTGTCTATAGTACTACCTCATATATTTACCACGATGTAGTTTTAACGTATTATTATTATTGTATACACAGTGAAATCAATGGGCGCAGCGTTTGCATACAATATATCAACAACGGTGAGCTTAATTATTATGGTTATATTTTAATAAGTTATTATATCATACAGAAAAATATCGGTCGAGATAATATTGGACGAGAGAGCAAAAACACACGTCTGCACATAATAATACGTGCATATATTTTATTCTCGGTGATCGTACCAAAATTTTTTAAATTATTACGTTCCTAATCAATATAGCAGGTTGTGTTGTATTTATAATTTCTTTATTCGTTGTTTATTGTATTATTATACGTCATGCACGTACACCGCAGTATACGAATTTACAATGTATTCTCGAGCGTGAAGTCGTACGTTTACGAAAAAATTGCAATATAATTATAATAGTAATACATTATATTATCATTAGGGTTGGGATTTTAATGTCTTTAAAAATCGCTAAAAATGCTCTGAAAAAAATGCAAAAATGACTTAAAACTTAAAAAATTCACTAAAAAAATGCCTTTAAAATTTATTTATAATAGCTTAAAATTAGAGATGGATCGAACATTAATTTTTTCGAACTCGAACTCAAATCTGAATTTTATTCGAACTATTTTGGAATTTTCGAACTTCAAAAAAATTAAAATATTTGAAAATTTATTAATAATTTCAATATTAGTCGTCTTTATAGACATCGTATTAAAAAAATTTGCTGATTAAACTGTTCGAAAATTCGAACTCGAACATACTAAACTCAAACTATTCGAGATGTTCGAATTCGAATTCGAACTTATTTTATTCTCGAACTCCGAACTGTTTGAATTTCTTAAAGTTCGAGGTGTTCTAGGGTTCGAAGAGTTCGAGAACCCATCACTAATTAAAATTTAAAAATTTATATGACTGGTGTGAGGTATTGTTGGGTGGCGTCTGTATCGATTTTAATATTCTAGGCTTCTGGCACATCGTTATTTAAATTATTAATTAGAATTTATATAAATATAATGACGTATAAGAATATTGTGGATAAGATATTATCCATTATTAGCGTGTAAAATAAATCGCATATTATTATGTAAATTATATAATTTTGAATTCGAATTTTAGGTCAAAAATGACCAAAAAAACCTATAAAATGCCCGAAAAAATTAAAAAAATGACCTTAAAATCATAGATTGTCGAAAAATGCAAAATAAAATTTTTTATTCTAATATTGAAAAACACCTAAAACGTATTTATAACGAAACGAGCATCGGGCACAGAAAGCTTCGGAAAACAAATGCAAAGTGCATCGAAATCCCAGCCCTAATTATCATATTATTATTATAGTGCGCGAATACAAAAAAAAAAAATCGACGCGAATAGAACAGGTGCTGCGCGCGCACCGGACGCGACGATTATACGAAAGACACGCCGGTGCGAACTGCCAGTGTGCGATATACACACACACACAAATAAATACGCGGGACGAGTGGGTGGATTTGAACGGATTGATGTTGTCAGCGGTTGTTTTCGGGGAGGGAGCGAATACAACACCGGTCGTCGTCGTCGTCGGGCGGCGGCGGCGGCGGCGGCGAGTTTCGCGTCTGGCGAGCGGAAAAGAGGCGGAGCAGCGCGAAAGCGATGTGGTGATGACCTTGACCCACATCGATGACAGGCTCTTCGTGTACCGCCGCCGCCGCAGCACCGCGCGGACGTTCAACTCCACCGCCGCCGGCGCTCAGCCGACACGACGTACGCGTATATTAATATATATGTACGTGTATTATACCTATGCATATCGTGAGCGCACGCGCATTGTTGTCTTCACACGCCGTCCGTCCGTCCGTCAGTCTTCTTTAATAATTTAGTCAATTTTTTTTTTTTTTTATGCTTTCCGACTACATTTATTATAATTTAATATTAACGTCGTGTTGTGGTGGTATATTTTATTGTATGTACTTACGTCAACGTACACGTCTCGCGTTCGTGTCCGCGTATGCGCGAGATCTACGTGCATCGGTAATGAATGGAATCGCATTATTTAAAAGAGAAAAAAATAGAGTATATATTATATATTTGGATTTTACTACTACGAACGGTCCCATGAAAATCACGTTTTAGATTCTGAACGAAGTGAATGTTTTTACAATAATTTTTTATTTTTTTTCTGTGTACAACTTTTCGTATGGAAATACTTGTATACAAAAGTTTTGATAAATAACTTTTTGAAACCGGATTTGCCTCTGGATTGTACTTTAGAGAGGTTATTTTTTGAATTTCTCAATTCTTCATTTTTTTTGAAAAAACTACCCAAAATTTGATAAAAACGACTCGGAAACCATCAATTTTTGATCCAAACTCTATGAAAATTTAAACATAGATGGAAAATTATATAACAAAGATTTTGGCGCGAGAAAATTTTGAAAATGTAAAAACATTTTTTTTCTCATTTTTTTTTTTTATATTATTAACTTCCCTTGTTCAGAATCATGTTGTTGAAGAAATGATTTATCGTTTCTTTAAAATTCAATACACCCGTCAAGAGAATCCCACCCGTCGTGCGAAGTATGTCCCCGGCTTTTTATAAATTAAACTATACGTAAATTCGTATTTTCGTCAAGTCAACTCTAAAATTTTATTGTGGATTCGAACTCGTCCACAATATAAAATAATAAAATGGTTGCTTCGGAGGACGTGATGATTTTACTTCTACTACACACGTTTGCAGTCGGTATAATAACAAGTAAATAATGATAATCACGATATTGTTTTTTAAATGCACACGATGATGCGCGTGCGCGTTTCATACTTTAGAAACGGTTTGTGAAAATTGTACGCCGAAAACATCAACACGGATGGTGGTCGTTAGGGTGGAGCAGGGGGTTACTACAGGGGGACGCCCGGACTATGTCAGCCGTATCCAAGGTGACGGCGGCGGGTGGGCGTTAACAATAAGTCCGGTCGAGAGGTGGTATTGTAGGCTGTGGTGTGTGTAATTCGGCCGAGCGAAGGGGGACGACGATAAGGGGGACTATGTGCATTGTGTATAATATTTATATACCTATATATATATATATATATATAGACATGTGTGTGTTTGTATAGTACAAGTTACTGACGGTCATACCCTGCCGCAACATTAATCGCGTTGTCTAGTCCCAACCTTGGAGTTTCATCAAAACACATCCTGACTCCTAACCCCCTTACCCCTTGGCGTATACATCACACAATACACGAAAATAATAATGTAAAAAATACATAAACTATAATAATATTGTGATGGTATGTAAAATGGATACTGTATACACACATTCGTGTGTTTTTTTTTCAATTTTAATTCTTCAAAACGAACGTTCTCTTATGCGTAAATGTACGTGACGTCACAAATAGACGTTTGTAAAAAAAAAAAAAAAAATGATAACTACTTTACCTGTCATCATTGGCGGCGTCAGAACTTTAGCACAAGGTGAGACCAACATTTTTTTTGGTGCCCTTTTTAAAGCTGATTTTTTCAAAATTTGTTTATTTTAGATTCTGAGCGTAGCGCGAAGTAGTTTACTTTACTTTACTTTTTGAATATTACAACATTTAATTTATTAATTATATTTGTTTACTTATTGTATACATATAAGGATATTTGTTATCTTTATTTATATAATAATTAATCAGCACGCATTTCTACAGATTAAGAATATCTGACATTTTTATTTTTTTATTTTATTTTATTATTATTAGAAGTGCTTTCAACAAAACTACCTATAATATTAATAATTGTAGAAAAATGTTGTTAAGAACTTTTGACTGTTGCCGGCATATCCTCAAAGTTATTTAGCTTATTCTTTACCAACTGTCATATATTCAAGTTAGTGAATCATATTAAGGCGGTTGGGACCAGATAATGACTTCGAGATGTCGAAATAAATTAACTATAATGTAGAATAATCGGGACTGAAAAAAATTCAACATACTTCGAGATACGGGAGTTTGAGGTAGCGTGGTTCCGGATGTATTGATTGAGTAAACATTATTTAGGAGTGTTTGCAAAAGAATAAAAAAAATCGAACATTACAATAAAGATACTAGAATCAACTAGTATAATAATATATTCGCTTTCGGTTAATCACTTAAGTAATAGGTTTCCACGTTTGTGCGGCGTTGTTTTCAATGTCAGCGTTATAGAATAATAAACGCTCGTCGCCGTCCAATCAAATTGCATGGCCGGTTATAGCTGTTTAAGTGCAGATTCAAATAAATCTATAAAGCGTTATAATAATAATTATGAAAAAAAAAAATAATAAAGTACGCCAATAAGTACCACGGTCGCGGTGGACTCGCATAATATGGGAGGTTATCAGTTCGCGAGTTCGTTAAACCGTAGTCTTATCATCTGCATAATGACGAACGTGCGCCTAACCGAATGATGTTTCAGTGCAATATATATATTTTATGCTATAAGGTATGAACGAACGAGTTAAAAAGGTACCAATTGACGACTTACAGACTATAAATAATGCCCCTCGAAATGACTTTTGAAACAGTATGAACTGATATATTACATTAAAATGATTAATTCTAAAAATAATAGTAGGGAAAATTAGTTGAGTAAACGAATAAAAAAAAAAGCACGCTAGAAAAACCTAACTCACCACACGATTTATGTTAAGCTTTGTGTTTACACCATTCATTACAAACATTTTACATTCGACATGGATACATTCTGGTATAATACCAATGCTTAGGCTCTTAAAATACGGTTCGGCTCATTTGTTTGTCGGCAAAAATATTATTCAGCTGAAATATGCTTGGACATTTTATACCGGTTTATTATATTCTATATTGGCTAAAATATACTATCAGCTGAATTATTTTTCGGCCAAAATATTTTCGACTGTTATTATTTTCAATTAAAATAATATCGGTTGATATATTTTCGTCTGTTTAGCTATTGGCTTAAATATTTACGGCTTTAATATAACCGCTCATTTTATAGAAATACTTGTCCAAAAGTTTCGACTAGACCAGCAACTTTTTGATGATAATTTGCCTTTAGATGGTACTTTTGAATGAATTTTTCGAAATGTTCAATAGTTTTCTCGAAATATGGGAAAAACTACCCAAATTTTGACAAAAAGCCTTTAAAAATATATATTTTTTATTTAAACTTTATGAAAATTTAAATATAGATAGATAATAACAGGTACCTATAAAAAAATTTAATATGTGAATTTTTTTTTCTCCTCTCAGTTAATAATGGAACATAAAACTGGCTGAGTTGAAAGTATTATTTTTTTTTGAACAATAACAAACTTTGTAATTTTTAAGTAAAACTGTCTTGAATAAACTTAAACTTAGAATTGTGTTATTGAAGAATAATTTATCGATTCTGTATAATACCCATCTGATAAGCGAAGAATACCCATGGTGCGAAGTATGTCTGACGTTTTTAAATATAGAACAATACAATTTAACAAAATAAGAAAGGGTAGCGTTAGTTTATGCATTAAATATTAAATTAAAATCAACATTATTGTAATTTGTGGTAGTTAAATTATTAAGAATGCTTAAAAAATAAAACTCGAGGATTTACCCGTTACGATACCCCTCCTGATATGATAACCAAATTCTATTTTTTTTTGTATGACTCACAGGGATAAAGACTACAAATAATTCTTAATAGAATTTGATTACCTTCATTATGGCAGGACATATCCACGTGGGACACCCTGTATGTTATTTATTCGTTTATCATTCGGAGAGCAGACTTTTTGAGATTTACGGCAATAATTCCGAGCCACCGGTCGTTCAACTGCGTATATTATATAAACGATTTTCAGCAGCCGGTTGACCCTCACGCGAGACGCCACCGCAGCAAATTGACAGCCACTAATAAAGTTTTGGCATGTCACTAATTTAAAAAAGATACCGCGATTGGACATCGTGCTGAGGGGAAATATTGGATAATTAAAAAAAAAAAAAAAGTGTAGGAGAAGAATGAAAATAAAAATCATAATGAAAGAAGAAAAAAGAAATAAAAACGGCGCGGAAAGACCTTGAACCGGACATCGTCAAGGGCGCCAAACATACGTTTTGCAAATGACGCTGTTAAATATTAGCGTGTTTCCCGAATGCCAAGTATATACAGTATTACACTCTCATAGTACCTATATCAAAAACTTGTGACGATGATATTATTAACATGAAATTCGTCATTTTAGTGAAACTCAAAGTGAATAAACTTAAACGAAGATGTATATAATATGATATCTACTGGGGACAATCGCCTTCATTCGATTTTGGCCTGAACATTAATTATTATCATAAAATAGTTACAATGTGGCTACGTATACACGAATATTGTAGTACGGAATAATAAATCGTACTTTTGTATGTATAATTCCGAGATAATTGAATGTAATAATTATATAAAATTCCCAATATCTAAAAATAGAATTATTAATCACGTAACATCATTATAATATTATTATGTATTATATTGATACCGATTTTATTGTTAAATAATTTATTATGATTATTATTCATGTAACTTTTTTTTTTTTACACCAATGGTTAATGGTTGTACACACTTTAACGCGCAATTACTAAAAATGTGCTAAAGAATATAAACATTCTATTTACTCATTTGTTACGCCATTAAAACGCAAAATACCTTACCATCTTCATAATATTATATTACCTATGTGTAAAAAATAATTATCCAACTGTGAAACCTTGGGAATTTTTACGTATTTAAAATGGATATTTTATATTATATTTGTTTTATTTAAGCAGATAACACACAGCTACACTGAACACAGTATCACAATCACACGACAAAACGACGAGTGACCACCAACAATAATTTTTCGAAAACACAAGACGAGTGCAGTAAATTGTATCATCGTCCCACATTTAAATGTTTAATTGCTCGATGATTCGAATTTCGTGAATAGTAATGTTTTTCGATTTGCTATTATTGACAAAGGGTGGAAGAGATAAATATTGTGAACCTGTTTTTTGTAAGCAAACGGTGTCTATAGAACGTTTAAAGTTGGTGTAACAAGAGGTGTAAAGAAACTTGTTTCCGGACGTTTCGTCGAAAAAAAAAATATATATTTACTGACTGTGCATTAATATTCGATTGGTAACACGACTATTCAGAAAACCAACAAAACGTATTTAATCGTAACTCTAGATCTTTAATTTGAATGTTTTTCGAAACCAAAAACATATTGTTCCAGGGCTAAGAGAGGTGTTTTAAATCGCATTGCATGCGTGTATTATTAAATAGTAAGTATAATTTTTTATTTATTTTTCGTCACATTTAACACAACTACAGTAATAATTATTATAATGATAATGCGGCAACGACAAAAATTAGTGTCCATTCAATAGAATTAAAAAATAAATAAATAAAACAAAATACGTTAGTTATTTTTTTTCCAATTATTGTTAAACTTTTTGTTTTTCTTTTAAATCGTGTTAAAATGTGCGCTATACTTTAATTTAAATTCAAATTGCAACGTATTACCGAGAATGTGTGATATTATTATCACTTTTTTGTGTATTATATTACGGAACACGCCTATACTGAGCAAACTAATTTAAAAATATAAAACCGCTTCTTAGGCTGTGCTTGGACAAATTATACACAGAAAGAATAACCATTGCTAATGACGGTAGCTCAAGAGCTAAAAATAACAACAAGACGTTTACGAGATTTTCGGGCCGAAAATTGGCAACATCCATACGTACTTTCGGAAAGTCAACACCCCAACATACACTTAGAACTCGAAATAAAATACGCGCGCAATACAATATTCTACCACACGATTCTCAAACTCTGATCAAACGCTTTCAGAAATGAATTTATTGTATGTCGTCAGATGAATACAAACAAAAATGACAATAGTGTCTAGAGAACTATTATGTTATACGATTGCATGTGCGAGTAAAATTCAAAATATATTCAAATTTTCAGAATGCAATACTAAAAAGCCGGAACAATAATAGTCATCAGTTTTCAATCACTCACCAAGAGTATCTAACCCGAAGAGCGAAGAATATCCTAGGTGCAAAGTATGTCCGGCTTTCTTGTCTATACTTAACTTTACTTTTTTTTCTTATCTCATAAATGAAGAAAAGGGGAAAAAAATTAATGATAAAAAAAAGTGTTAGAAAAATGTCCAAAAATTTTTTTTCATATCTTCAATATTTTCTTGCGCAAAATGTTTCTCATATAATTGTCTAACTAGGTTTAAATTTTCATGAAGTTTGAATCAAAAAATTATGGTGTCCGAGTCTTTTTCGTCAAACTTTGAATAGTTCCAAAAAAAAAATAAGAATTGAGAAATTCAAAAATTGATCTCTTTAAATTACATATTAGAGGAAAATCCGTTTTTAAAAAGTGGTAGATCGAGACTTTTGGACAAGTATTTTTATATAAAAAAAAAAGTGTTCACAGAAAAAAATAAAAATCATTGTAAAAACATTAGCTTATTCACTTCGTTCAGAATATAAAAAGGCTTGTACCCGTCAATTTTAGCAGAATTTGATATAAATTGTTTGACCTTAACACTAAATGTGTAATAATATTAAAATTACGAATATTTGATTATTACTCCAAATAAATATTTCTTGATTTAATATTATTATTATAGATATTAAGTACTGCAAATTTTTATAAAATATGGTCAGTATTAATTCAATATTTTACAAAAAAAAAAATCTTTACCATTTCGACTACACACTTTTATTTAATATAATTTTAGATTCTGAACGAAGTGAAGAAGCTAGTGGTTTTACAATTATATGTCTTTTTTTTTTCTTTTTTTTTTTCTGTAAACACTTTTTGTATAGAAATACTTGTCCAAGAGTTTTGATCAGTAACTTTTTGAAACCGGATTTGTCTCAAGTTGGTATTCTAGAGAGGTAATTTTTTGAATTTTTCATTTTTAGAGAATTCTTCTTTGTTATAGAGAAGAAAGTAGACTTACGATTTTCGAGAATTTTTCAGGTCGAATAGACATATATGACGACGTGAGTGAGATCATATTAAATTTTCAAGTCTTAACATTCAGAATTAAAAATTTTATTATATAAAAACTAACAAAAATAAGAGACAATTCCAAAATTATCAAAATGCCGTACTTAACTCAAAATTGAGCGAATGTTTTTGAAATATTTACGTATATAGTATACTCATGACCACTTTTAGTAGTGGCGAAAGTTTCAAGTTATTACCTGCATTGTAAATATTATTATTAAAAATATTCAATTAACGATTATAATAATTAATCATAAATAAAAACGATGCTTTATTAGCAATTAACACGTATTTCGCATGCATTGTCAGTATTAATTTATGTATTTATGGAATTCGTTTGGATAAAAATGTTTGTTCTTTATAATGATATAACTTTTATAATCTAATTATTCCACGACGTTAATACGTTTTCACATAACAATTTCCATTAATCAGCGTTTCGTTATTGTTTAATATAAATTATTTTAATAATACGCATAATATGAATTATATTAAATTCAAACGTTGACAAGACTTGTATGTGTTAGAGACATTCTATTAGTAGAAAACTGATTATTATAACGAAAATATTATAACGCAGTTTCTTCTTTTTGACGGCAATTCAAACATTGCAAAACAATATATTATTACAAAATCACGATACTACAGAGGACGACGTTTCACTATATACAAAGTACTCGGGGTGATTGACTAGTGTCGTCGTGTTGTACAACAACAGGAATCATACCTCAGCGTCTCGACACACGCAATTGGAACGACAAAAACGAAAGATAATATTATTGCTGCAGGGGTGAAACCGTTTTGTCGGTCGTCTATCTAAATTGCAAACAATGAGAATACAATTCGTCAAAATTGGACTGTCTCGGGTCGTAATTGTGTACACAATGCGTAATATTTATTATGACGATATTATTAAAGTTGTCGAAGGTCGTGTTTTTGCTAACGCTGCAGCGGCGGTTGTTGTGATACGGTGCACGCAAGGACTGACATTGATTTTGGCAGATGAAATACGCGTGCGCGCGCTTTAAAAACCTTGCAACACGTGTCATGTATGTGTGTGTGTGTGTGTGTGTGTGTGTATGTGTATGCAACCAAACACCACAGCGAGGTACGATGAAGTAGAAGGATAAGTGCAATTCGGGTGGTAGAGGAAACCAATGAAACAAATATTATATTATGATTAATCATGGTCCATAACGTTTTGTGGTATATTAATATTAATAATAATAATAATCGGACATTGTCAGTTTTTCTCTCTTTGTTATTTCGTCTGTTCGTCGAGTGAACACCACTACTACAGAGGTCGTCCGTGCAATTTAATATAACAATACAAAACACATTATGCATTTTATAAAATATTATTATTAATGTTTATTTTTTTTTCCAACTACAGCACTTCGGTGCATATAAGTATATTATGTGTATATATACAACGATATAAATCCTACGTAACACGTACAAGCGAACGCGCGCATAAGAATAAAATATAAAATGGATGCAAGGCAAGCCGTGTGTTGTAATAATAATAATATGACCTTCAGAAAAATCGTTCGCACACCATCTCACACACTCGTGTGCGAACGTGTGTGTGTGGCTGACGTGAATTCATGTACAATGCTCTCGGGATACAGACTGACGGCAGGAGGAGGGGAGGATTCGAGGGAGGTGGTCACGCAAACCCAAGATGATTTTTGACTGTTTATTTTTTTTCTTTATTATTATTATTATTATTTTTTTTTACATCTTGTCGCGGAGCGGTCGACGCGAATAACAAACCGGTTTTCAACGAATGTTCATGTTTTTTTTTTTTTATATATATATGTTTAAATATACTCACACACGTAATATGTCTCCGCGAGAGATGGAAAATAAAATATATATCATACAGATACACTTGCGCGCTAAAAGGGTTGGCTGGCCAATTCTGAGAAGGATCAAGAGAAGAGGTAGAAAAACTTGATGGTTATATATACATACATACCATTGAAGGCAAGGTGACGGGAGAGCGGGGTCAAGGTCAGTGTTCCATGGAACCAGTTATGGTCCCACAACAAAATAAAATAATAAAAAAAAAAAAATATTTACATATATATATTTATTTAAAAGATCGGCTGTGGCAAGCCAGAAATTAAATCAGACTTCATCTAACTATATTATATATATATATATTAAATTATACACACACTCGCATAGTTTGCTCAGGCGACGATACCGATGGTGATGAGGAGGGAGAAGGAGGGGGGAGTAGTCGAAACGACTATACAAGAAAAGCGCTATGCAGCTATATCAACTATAGCAATCACGCGGTGTTGTAGAACGGATTAATGAACTCATCTGCACGAGGAAAAGTGACTGAGAAAAAAAGTGAAAACGATTAACTAAACCACACCGGTTTCAAAAAATATGTGTAATGTAAACGAATAAAAATGAAATTCTGAATTTTTAATTCTGTACGTTAAAAAGTCTATACGAATTGATTCCATATAGACAAAAATCTTTTCCGCCGTTGAACAAGAGTGAAATGTTAGTTTATAAAAATACATTGTCAAAGTTTATACAGTTAAAGTTAAGTTTTTGCTATGTGGGGATAATTTTCATCCCAAGACTATAATAAACTCACTGCACACTTACCCACTATACTAATTACCAATAACAATAACTGTGTTACATAGCATACACATTATAAAAAAAAAAAATAAGTAAGAATGTTCTACCGCCTGTTTATATTTTGTTTTTCGTATAAATCACGAGGAAGTCTTAAAAAAATATACGTAAAAGAATTATTAAACGCGAATTTTATGTAACCTGGCATTAAATATGAATTTTATTTTTAAGTTTGTTTATAAAAAGAAACATTTAAGAACACCATTAGCTAAAGGCGACTAGAGCTCAGTGGCCCCATACGTTATTGGCAAGAGATCGTGATTTCATTCCCATCATAATATGTATAATAATACAATACTTGGTCGATCGCGATATGAAATAGACGTATGATAAGCGTCAAGAAGTAAATGTAACTATAGAATATCGGAAACTAACGTAGAATTTAAAAAGTCGGTGGCCAGACTATTTCGTCTATTACCGCCAAAAAAAAAAAAAACAACAACAAAAAACGCATAAGCAACTTTTGTTCTCATTCGCTCCCACTCTCACCACACAGAGATTCTTTATTATTTTTGTTTACGACATATTCTCTATAAAGTTTTTTTTTTTCTTACATACATGTATAACCAATCAGCATCGCTCAACCGGTTATATCGGGCCAACCAAACGTAGAAATTTGGCAGCGGTGCAAAAGGAAGAAAAAAAAATCCCAGAGAGTACACACACATATGTATATATATATATATATATATATATATATATACGCATACCACACACCAACATACATACATACATACACATTATTATAATATTGTATATTATATACAATCCGCCCGCCAAATATTTGTTCGGACTGCGTCAATTACGAGCGTCGTCACTTACTCGTTATTTTAGGAATAACTCACACGAGCAATGGTCGGTAGGAAAATTGCACTGTTGCCATTGCCGTCATCGCGAATAACTATGCGAGAAAATAATGTGCGGTAACTACTATTACACGGCGGATGCATAATTAATAAAACACAATAATAAGGACACAGATATATTATGTAGGTAATAAAGTAGATTGCTAGGCTAGCTAGCGAAGTCACCTTCACCATTTTGCATATTATTATTATTGTGTATTGTATGATATTATATTAAATTATGATTAATTGTCAATTAATGTACTATGCTAAAAATAAAATATAATATAAAATATAACAAAATTAATAACGATATTGACACAATTTAAGTGGAGTTTGAGAGAACTAAATTGAGAACGTTAATGTAAATATAATGAATATATATTATAACGGTGTATTATGACAAATAAAGCATTTAATGATACAAATTACGTTCTTAAATGGCGGAAATGACTGTATAAAATATTCACGTCGATATCGCATACAGAGAAACGAACAATACAATTTACTATAAAATATACATCTGTGTATCTAAATAACACACATAATAAAATAATCAACGATGAACGCGAACGAGTTAATAATTTCATATAACATACCTATTCTGTAGTATAGTACCCCCTGTAATACCTATTAATTGCGGAAAACATAATGTATGATAATACCGGGCTTAACCGTTTGCGCCAAAAAAAAAAACACTTTCTAAATCTGGTATAGCCAGTTTGCACAAAAAAAAAGGTTAATTTTTACCCTTAAAAGTTCTTTGACCATTTGCGCCAAATTCACCTGCGTAAACATCTCTCAAAAAAATTACCAAATATTGCGAATCAAGCGAGAGGAGTCTAGTGAAGTCAGCTAAGCGACGTTCAATGTCATACTCGTACATGGGGACGAAACGATTTATTTTGGTTTTTAGATCAAACAAAGTTGACAGCGTTGCGTGGAATTATAAAAACTGGTCGTTCTCAATAGTAATAGTCAAAAAAGGGTCTAAAAAAAATTTGGTAATTTGTCTGTGAGATTGAAAAATGTTTTTACACAGGCAAATTTGACGTAAACGGCCTATAGCAGGTTTAGAAAGGTTTTTATTGGGGGGGGGGGCAAAAGGGCCATGCCCGATCATACATAATGAATATAATATAATCAGACATTTGTTGGTAAAACGCAATCCTGAAAGAGGCTGTCTTCTCTCCTTTATTAGTTAGGCGATTTGTTTACATTTCAATGTTTTATATCTGATTTATTGTGCAGGATTTAGAAATAATAAGCCGTGTAGCGACAACCTGCAACGGCGGGTTAATTTCGAAGAACATTTTATCTATATTGTCTATATTATATTTCAATTATTATTACAATAAGAGGTTACCAAAATCTACAAATCTGATATTCGCAGTGGCGGGAAACGGAAATCTATTCTATCAATGCAGAATACATGCAATCCGTTTTCTTATCATATCACATCCTAATGTAAACAAATCGCCTAAGTCCGCCATGCTGCATGACCGAAAAAATGTATACAGGTCTAGAGTATATCCATATATTTATTATCTATGTGCTCGATGTACAAAAATAATACGTAAAACGTGTCTCAGAGGGTGCAATAATATATAATAGTATAATAGGTAGTTGTAGTATTTTTTTTTTATAAACGCGTAGGTTCCCTGGTATGCGGTTGTGGCAGGTAATAGATATACCTTCTCTCCTCACCTCGTCCTACCCGTTGTTCCTCTGTGACTTATATAATAATAATATATAGGTATATGCATATTATTAATATGTTCACAGTAGACGTCATTGTGTTTGCATTTTGACGATGATTTCGTTATCATCAGTACGAATACCACACAATCAACAAAGTATAAACACACACAATAGTAAACATATTGTAATGAGAGAAAAAATTGTCTACAGTATTCCGCAGTAGAGAATGTGAATATTATAATATATTTAAGTTATATGGTAACGGTGGCTGTGATGATAATGATGATGTCACGTCACACGACGACGGTATAGTATTTAGTGTTGGCCTACAGACAAAGACAGGAAGTGTGTTCGATTAAACGCATAGGTATATAATGTGCATAATATTATAGTAGTAGCAGCGACAGTGTAGAAAAATGAAATATGTTTAAATTCTTTATTTTGGCGATTTTTGAATTGTTTGTTATACCTACTATAAATACCTAGTACCTACTAATATTTTATATTTTCTATATTCCTTTGATTAATTTTAAAAATAATCAAACTCGTTAGAGTGTTTTAATTGATTTTTTATTTTCAACTATTAATAATCAATAATAATTTGCTATCATTTATACAGAGCGAGTGATTATAATAATGAATGATCAAATTGAAAGTAGGAAGGACAGGTAGGTACATCGATAATTATTGTTCAAAAGTAATTTTTAAGATTTCTTAATAAATCCATAATAACGATTTCAAAAAGCATCTTATAAGAAAATATGCGAGTTTGAAAATTATGTTAAAATACATAAGACTTTAATGACTTCAAATAGTCGAAAATGAATCTGTTAAACAGAAAGTAAATTGTTTATTTCACATCATTTATTTATACGACAAGATAATATTTACGATGACTTGTAAGTCATAAAATTTTTCAACGTAAGTATAAAGCAACTTATATTAAAACTGATAAAGTTTTATTCAATGTTTATAATTAGAATAGTTTTATTGGAATTACAAAGATTAGTTTGTGTTTAATTAAAATATAAATTATTTATCATAATATAATATAATAAAAACAAAGTATATTATGACTGACGATACATTAATAATTTTAAATCATTTCAAAAACTACATTTTTCAATTGTACATTGATTTCTTATAAAAAAAATAATAATAACTATCGCGTATTTTAATCTACATTATCGTTCACAATTGAAATGAATGTCTACTTGAATACTAACTTAATAATGTTGTATGTAACATTAAAATCATTATTTATTTCTTATAAATTTCGTTCGAAAATCAGAAAGTACTCATTTTTTTGGTTTCACCTTAAGGGTATCCAGTGGCGATACAATTTTTTTTTTTTTCAAGAGGCAACTCTTTCTATTTTAACTGCGGAATTTTATTCAGGTTATTTTTTCATGAACTTCAATGAATTAAAATTAAAATTCAAACAAGTAGTTTTTAAATTATTCAAATTTAAGTATTAAGGAAAATAATCTCTTGGATGCATATTTAGTTACCTACATAGTACGCAATGTACGTATGCTCAAAGTACTACCTATATCCTTAATACTTAAATTTGAATAATTCAAAAACTACGCATTTGAATTTTGATTTCAATACATTAAAATCCATAGAACAATGACTTAAATAAAATTCCGCAGTTAAAACAATGGGTTGCCTTTTGAAAAAAGTTTGTCTCTCCACAAGACATCCTTATAAGTTGACATGAAAAAAATGAGTTATGCAAAACATAGCTTTTATAGTAACTTGAACATTAAAAAAAAAAAAATCTAAATATTTGAATTTTTATGGCTAAAAAAAGGGGTGAGCACGCTTAAAATATCACCCAGTAAATTAATTTGAAAATAAATAAACTGTATAATTTTGTTAAATCTTGAGGTTTTAGAATTATCAAAGGAAAACCGGCGTTATTGTATATCTACAGGTATAAAACGCAATTGATTTTTCTAAAATTTTAGTTTTTACTTTCCTTGTTACCATTTTAAAACATTTAATTTACTGTTTATTATTCTACGATGAGGCATAAACACGTACGTACATTTTTTTCTTTCAAACAGTTATTATACTCGTGATGTTATTTTTTGTAGAACGATTACCTTGTAAAATAACGTAAATAATAATGTTTAAAATAAAAACGGTGTTTATATATTTTTTCACAGTAAAAACACTAGAAATCTCTTATACAAATCTATTGCTTATACACCGAGAGATATATGAGATTGAAAATATGAATGAAAGTGCATGAATTACCGAAGGCGATCTCCTTAAATTGGTACCACAGAAGTCAAGTAACGCAAGTCCATTTTCAAAAATTCAAATGATTAAAAAAATTACTTTTTAAAAATTGGTCGTTTTAATTTGTAATAAAATAAGTTCCAAAAATAAACACACAGAAAAACATTTCAGCAAAAATGTTTGAAATAATAATATATCTTGATTCGTCTCTCCTGTAAAATAGCATTTTGTGACTTGCATTATTATTGGTTCTAATTGGTTGATGAAATAAATCGTTGTCCAGAAACTAATTTACTGCATGACAGTGAACAGGACGACGCACGACGTGTGTTCTTCAGTACTCGTAGACCGGTTTTTCAAAATTATTTTAATTATTAGCCACATTTTTTTCACACCCTTAATGACATTCACTTATTACCAATTATCTTTTTGTTCCCATAAGCTAGAGATAAAACGCCAGAAGCGATGATGTCATTGCTGTAATTTCGCCACTGTAAACACACAATAATAATATCGCCGAGTGCGCGCTTAAGCTATATTAGGAGGCCACAAGACTGGGAAATTATTTTTGTTCAATTTGTGAGTCTGAAGAATTTGACTGAAAAGTTTCCAAAACGTTCAACGATATCCGATAAAATGAATTTAGTTTTTGCAAATATAATTTTCTTCGCGTTTTTAAACATTAAACTGCATCTGAAAAAAAAGCTGGACATACTTCGCACGATGGGTGGTATTCTCTTGACGGGAGTATTAAATTTTAAAGAAACGATAAATCATTTCTTCAGTAAAACGATTCTGAACGAAGGAAGTTAATAATATAAGAAAA
>JAIPRM010000005.1:118791-145970 GCA_025469315.1 Stegophylla sp. TES_Ste_2020
TCCTTCGTTCAGAATCGTTTTACTGAAGAAATGATTTATCGTTTCTTTAAAATTTAATACGCCCGTCAAGAGAATACCACCCGTCGTGCGAAGTACACCCATCGTGCGAAGTATATCCGGCTTTTTTCTTATGGTTTATCAATTTGGGGAGGAACCTATAACATCCATCTATCCAGACTACATGTTATCTTAAATTGTATTATAAAATATTTATTAAAATTATCTTTTCAAACTAGTACTATAAAAGTATATGAGGAATTAAATGTAAAAAAACTTTAAATTTATTTATAATTTTTCTGTTTTGATAGATTCATATAAACATAAACATTTAATACCAATTTTTGATCATAAATATAAAACTAGGTTTAAACAGAATATAAATATATGCTTACCGAATTGTACTAAAGTTTTTGGTCAAAAAAGTACATTTTACATTGGCTTACACTTATGTGTTTCTTTAAATATTAATTTTAATAATTTAATAACTTTTAAAAAATATATAAAACAATTGGATTTAGATTGTATTTAGATTTTAGTTATTCCTATCTCAAATCTTTCTCTTTTGTTAACTTATTTTGATTTATTTTCTTAATTAACTAATTTTGTAAATTTTGTTCTCCATTCATTCCCTATTATTTTATATTATTTTAGTTTAATTAAGTCTCTTTTTACTATTATAATAATGTATTTTCTATTTTTAAATTATCAATTATTACTACAGTATTTTTGTCTTACTTATATTTCTTAGAACTTGCTCTCCCAGCACAAGCTATGCTTTTTGGGAGTGCTGCAATATTGTTAATTTTCTTATTTATTGTTAAATTAAATAAATACTTATTAATGTTACTAAATAATTTGTTAAAAATATTTATAGTTATGTTATTGTTGCAATAAAGTTGTATTATTATTATTATTATTATTAATTTTTATTGTAATTCAGCGAACTATGATACCTAGGAATCGTACGATGCTGCTCTTTGCTATACACCATATACTCTTCATAACATCTGATGCGATAGTAAATATTGTCTCTAAGAGTCGACCGGCTATGTTTCAAATAAATAATTTTCTGTTTTTAATTAGATTAAAACATGTATAATACAATACGTATAGGTATATCGCATGTGCACGCAGAATCTCTATAGAATCATTTGAAAGATAGAAACGTGATAATTCCAGTTATTTGTACGTTTCGAACCTTAAAAGGTAGTATAGAACGCGACGCGTATTTACGTATTAGGACCTTAATCTGGATCGGATAATTAAGTACAAATTATTTTATACAAAAACGGATGATTATGGATAAACATTTTTATTACAGCGAAAACAATATGGCTTTAATGCATATTACATTAAAAGTAAAATCGAATAGAGATAAAATTGAATATTATAATAATAAAAATCGACGTATATTATGTGAGTTTAGACGAAAATGAAATCGTAAAATTTTTGTAAAAAAATTAAGGAAATCTTGCTAACACGATTGCTGTAGCCGCGGTGACTGCGGCAGTTGGTAAGTTACATTGTCCTTGTCCGTTCAAGGTTCTCTCCAACGACCGTTGTATACGTACGTATATGTATAGTATAATAAACTTTCTTAACATATACACGTTCGCGCCCATTCTACGTTTCGTTGTCCAACCGCATTTTACTGGATGTCTTAGTACGATTTGACAAATGCAATAACTTATGTTCTATTAATAATTTTTTTTTTATAGTTCCCAAATTTCAAATTTGAAATTTTATACTATAGTTTTAGACATGATTCTAAATAGCCATTTTGTAAATCTAATTTTTAGAAAAATATTGGTTAAGAAATCTCTGATAAAGGTTAATCCGTTAACTTTCTACGTTTTTTTAAGTTTGTGAATAATTCAATAATTTTGTCAAATACGTCATAATAATGGTAATATTATAGCTTCAATTGGCAATATTATACATTATGTAACAATATTATTAAATTATTCGCAAACTTAAAAATATCGTAGAAAACGAACAGATTAATAACCTATATTAGAGATTTAAGTACAAATATTTTTCTAAAAATTAGGTTTACAAAATGGCTATTTTTAATTTTTTCTAAAATTCTAATGGAAAATTTCAAATTCGAAAATTTGGGTTCTAAAATAATAATAATAATAATAAATTTTATGGTTATAGTTCAATGCTGTACTAATAATTTTCAAAAAAAAAAAAATAAATAAATAAATAAGTTATAAATTATTAATAGAACAAAAGTTAGTGTATTCGTCAAATCGTATTGGAATACCCTGTATACAATACATATTATATATATATATACATAGGACATAGGTATATATATATTGTCGGTGCTCTGCAATAGTGACATCTCAAAAAAAAGAAAAAGATTATTCAGTATAGACATTTAAAGGTTTTTTTAATTTTTGCAACGTCAATCATAGTTTTAGATAACACGACACATTTTGACTTGTAACACAGGCAGAAAAATTACGATGTTCTTATCTATTTTCTATAGTTCTAATTAGATTATGATAATAAACTAGCGATTATGCGGTAATGAAAGAACGACATAACAGCTATCTTACGGTCATTTTTAGAATTGTCATGTTGTTCTTACACATAGAAACGTGGGTAGTTTGTTATACATTTTCATTAATAATCTCAAGTATGGTAATTTTGAGTTTTGTCACTATTGCAGAGTACCGAAGATACACATAGACAAACAATGAGTGTGCATCTGTATGTGAGAGATACAGACAGACGGAAGGAAGATAAAGAGGGAGGAGGTTTGTAACGCGCTAAATTCTTCCATATAAGTATGTAATATACTTGAATATAACGCGAAGTTCATTACGAATTTATATTTTTTCCTTCGCATAATATTTTACTCTATAAGTTTTATTATTATTTTTAAAACACTACTACTTCATCAACTGCCGCACGCTATTACGTCGTCGTCACTCCTCACCCCACACCATCCACCGTTCTTTTCTTCGTCCATAAAAACGCAGGAGCCGCGCACTCTGCTGCTGCGCCGGTGCATCTGTGCGGTCGACCGGCTTAGGACGACGACGCCGAGAGGATTGCATTCAATAGTCGCGTAATAATAGAGCATAATGTGCATAATATAATATAATATATCTATCTATATTATATCTACTATATTATGCGTGCACCGGCATGTATAATATAACTAATTAATCCGATCGCCCGGCCGACCCTGAGACGTGGCGGCGGCGGCGCATTGTTTGTGCGGCAGGCGAATAAAAAAAAAAATGAAAATAAACCTTGAGATAATACAACACAGCTATACCATTATTATACGATGTCGCGTCGAAAATCTACGCGATAAGGGAAAACCAAAGAGAGAGAGAGAGAGAGAGAAATTGAGAGTGAGAGGAGAGAAAAACGCATTCATCTGTCGCCGCGGCGCAAAGGGTGCAGTGTGTGAACGGTGCCTGTACGCGCGCCGCTAGTGCACCGTGTGTGTGTGTGTGTGTGTGTGTGGTGAAGTGCGCGCGCAACTTGCCTTGAGAGGTTACTGAACTCGCGGATCGCGCGCGCGGTCCCCCTGAAGAACAAACGCGTACCACCCCGCGCGCTGTGCACGACGACACGGCCGGCCATGGCCGCCGCAGCGTCTGGCGACCTGCCAGCCGGGGTGGTGGTGTCTCGGTGATGTCCACTGTGCCGCCGTCGACCGTCGGCCGCCCGAAGTACCCTTACTCTCTTCCCCCCGTATTCGATGGCACGCGGTGACATTTCACGAAATCTCACGAGCGCGCTCGTCCGCGCCTATTCTTCATCTTTTTGTCGCCAATGGTCGTGAATTATATAATATTGCATAATAATAATATTATATTATATAGAATAATACGCGCGAGTGAACATCCTCCAAGTGATCAATATTTCAGTATTCCTTACTCAAGACATCGTCCTTATTTAAGGTTTTTATCCGAGTAAATAGAAAAAAAATAATAGTTTACACCAAGTTTAAGATTTCAATCGGGACAAAGTTTTTCAACTGAAATGTAATCGAAAGTGATTAATTTGGTACTTAGAAGCGTTGTAATTATAGATAGCTTGGTTTCCGATTTTTTTTTTTTTTTTCTTTGAAACTAGAAGGGTTTAGTGCAAATATTTCCGGTACGCAGCAGACAACACGACAATAGGTTTACTGATAAGTAAAACTGCGCGTCTGTAAAAAACGTTATCACTCGAGATGTTTAACTACATAGGTAGAGAATTTTAATAAAACGTAATAAAACTCATATTGAAGTGAATTTTTTCTTAAGAACAGGGCCTACGTAGTACGTAGTACCATATTTATTAATAGAGCTGAAGAAAGAGGTGAAAGATATTACGGTTTTTATTAAACTTCTTTACCGTATGTTATTTAAACGTGCGTGCGAAGTATTAATAACATATAAACGCGATCGAGGATATAACGGCACAAACAAGAAGGTTAAGTGGCGAATTATAGATAAGTACGAAACGTAAAAAAAAATCATCAGCTCAGAAAAATGTATGCTAAAAAACAGTTATTTTACTGGGTGAAACACGTAGTCGTCGAGTTGTAATACTATAGATTTATTTTCTCCTAAAACAATATTCAAAGCACGCAATTATATTAATATATAGCGGTCGTAGTAGAGCACCAAAATAATATAATAATCGTACCGCGTTATATTATATTATTATTAATAGCGTGGCTGTCGTTCCCAGTGCAATGGAATGCAGAGGGTAGGATATATTATAGACGGTGATATTGCTGTAGTAATAAGTAGGAAATGAAAATTTAAATTGGAAATGTAATGAATTGGACACTTGACGACCCGAGGGTCATTTACACCAGAATTTGCCGTTTGCCAAAACGCGTCTTTTGGCTCGACAGTATACTACAAATAACACGCACAAATGGTTTTACTCGAAGGAATTTAAAATTCTATTGGAAAAAAAAAAAAAGAATAACTACAATAACAAGAACACAAGTCTGTGGCCATTGTTAAAAAAAAATAATTAAAAAAACATTTCAACGTTATGTCATAATATATACCGAAATTCTTCGACTCATTAGGGATTTTGCGATGGTCCCTAATTAAGTAAATCATTGAACTTTTTTGATTAATCAGCATTTAGAATAGGAAGAAAAAACACAAAGAATAATGTATACGTCTAATAATTGGAGTAATAATCAAGTGCAATTTTAATTTTTCATTTATATAAGTATAGCAACGACGACGTGATGTATTTAAAAATACCAAATGGCAATTCGATTGAATCATAAAGTCTTAATTCGTACACACTCATGTTCAGTGGCAACTCATTAACACAAAAACAAACATTGGCGTACGATTTACAGTAGAAGAGTGTTTAACTGCCGAAATTCGTATTGAAAGTAAAAAAAAACAAGTCCGTCTGAAATACGTCAAATCACCGTGGTGCGTGGCAGCGTCACGACCGCAATGGCAGGAAACAACGCGCGTTGTGAAGCAGTGGTAACTACATTATTTTTGTATCTGTTTTAATATATTATATTATTATTATTTTAATATTATGCTATATTATATAGCCAGACGGATCGTGTAATGAATATATTAAAAACGACGTGCAATGATGTAAAGAAAATAATAATAATAAATAAATAAACCTGAACTGGAGAAACAAAAGAATTAGCTTGTCCCCCTCCCCTCCGCCCGTTCGTGAATCCACCCGTGTGTGAATAATATTCAGTTTATTCGGGCTACAAAAATAGCGCATATAAAAATACAATTTTTTGACCGTATGTCAAAAAACGCGTATGCACGCGCAAACACGCGTCCATATTATTATTATACGTACAATATAATTATACACGCACAAGCTGTACACGAACGACACACACACACACACACACAGCATTTACTTTAATAGACGTGGTGGTGATATGTATGCATTTATTTATTTATATACTAATATTAAACATTTTATATTTGATTACGAGAAAATTTAATATCAAGTATAATATATTAAAACAAGTACCTATTTTATATTATTCGGATCCAGGTTTGAACTATGTGATTGGAAAAACTAAAAACGTCAAACGCGTAATATACGAAATTTTCATTTAAACAATTTTCGAGTTCGAGAACGCACAAGGAGCCAGGAGGCGTTTAATTTAACATGTTTCAACAACAAAACGATAAATGCACATCTCATAATTTATTTTTATATTAAACCACGGTTTAGAAATACGAACAAAACATTCGGCACAACCGGTTCCAATCAGCTGTCAAGTCCGTATCACATGGTCGATAATTTATGCCTGATGTATATTATGTTTTTTAGCAGGTATTCTGATTACATTCAATTTTTTTTTCCTTTTAAAATTGCATGTTCTCATATAGAGCAATAATCAAAGAAGTATCATACACGTGATTTTTACATTTTTCCCTTTTATCATAATTTTTATTACCTACTATTAAGATTTTAAAAGCTAAAATATTACTTAATACCGACACCTTCTTAATACCTACTAAAACCACTGAAACTAAAAACTAAAAAATAATAATTTTGCTCAAACCAATTTTTATTAAAAATGCACATAAAAGTAGATAGGTACAAGTAACAAACGACAATAATGTTCATCATATTTTAATTTTTGAAAATAATTGAAAATGCATAGTACATTATAAGTTGAGTATATAAATAGAGTACATCATATACAACATTTATTATTATTTTTAATTGTATTATAAGTATATCTAAATATAGATCGACAATAATATGAGAAACATTTTGGAGCAAGAAAATTTTGCAAATGTGAAAAAAAAAATTTGAACATTTTTTTAACACATATTTTTCTTATTAAATTTTATTTCCCTTTTTTATTTATTAAATAAAAAAAGTAAAGTAAAGCAAAGTAAAGAAGTATAAACGAGAAAGCCGGACATACTTCGCATCATGAATATTTTACACTTCGGGTCAGATACTCTTAGTGAGTGTGTTGAAAATGACGACTATTATTGTTCTTTATGTTATAATCTCCTTCGTTCAGAATCGTCTAATTGAAAAAGTGATTTATCGTTTCGTTAAAATTCTAAACACCTTCCAAGAGTATCTGATTCGAGGAGTGAAGAATATCCGAAGTGCGAAGTATGTCCGGCTTTCTAGTCTATTCTTTACTTTACTTTATTTTTTAAAAATCAAACTGTCTTACGATAATTCTTACGATAATGTTATATAACGTTTAAATCGTACAAGATTGAGTTACGAAGATTCAAAATCTGGCTACCTCATAAGTACAATCATACAGTAATTTTTGTTATTATATAAATGAGGCCATTTTTCCCAAAAAGTTATCGAATACTCGGAGTGGATGTGGAATATTAAAGTATTCTAACACTTCGTGTTTTTAAGAATTACCTAAGGTTAATTTTCTCAGTTTTATCGACCTACCTATATAAAAAAAAAATGATAAACCGTTTTAAAATGTTTTACTGAAACATAACTTAACGACGACTGATCACGAATGGAAGTTAAATCACAAAATATAAAACCTTTCAAAAGTGTCAACCCTTAGGTATCCATTCATTTTTTTTTTTTTTTTATATACGTCATACTTCACCGGGGGCAACCTACATGCAACTGAATTTAATCAAATTCGCGTGTGGCTTACAAGGTCAAGGCGATAATATAATATTTTATGATTATTCGACCTCATGCCAAGACAACCATTTGGTAGGTACCTAGTTGAAATTAAAAAACAAAATTCAAAGTTTTTGACGGATTACGCCAGCTGTAGCATTATCACTTGTTTGCCTCGCACGTTTTATTTTACTTTTTTTCTATACATAGTATTTTTTTTTCTTACATCAAATTGATGTAGTTTCACTTTCCGCGTTATGTCTATAGTTGTTGGACGTGAGAAGAAAATCAAATAACGATTTTGTCCGAAGACTGGTCAATACACGTGACACACCTTGTACGCGCACTAATATTATACATGTATACAGGTACTCGGACGGCAGACTCGGCACTATTGTTTTTATGAAGAAAAAAAAATCTTAATTTGGAAGAAAAAGGACGGTGAAAAATGAAAACGCACTAAAAAAGTAACAACAGTGTATATTTTATTAACAAAAACACTGCGAGTATGTTCGAGTGCGTGCGTGCGCGTCAAACGAAAGGGAAAAGCAGTGTAGTCATGAAGTACTCGCCGAATCGTGTAGGACTGGGTGCGGGAAAATAGTCGCTTTTTCATAGAATTTTACAAAATTAGAGAATTATCGTGATTACGGATCGCACGTCACAATATAAATGAGAAATCAATATAATACCTATATAATATTATTATGTATAAAAATAGTTAATAATAGTTACATTAGTTGTATAATAGTTACGTTTTTTTCATAGTAACCACTAACCTGTAATCGATCGGTGTACAAAATTAATATAATATCATTATTAAAGTCTGTCTTGCAATATCGCACATGGCCAAACATTTTAAAACATACCACCTATCTGTGCATATAAAAATCGTCACAATAGAATTAACCAAGGACTGTATAAGCAACGGCGACCGACAGACCTTGAGTTGTAGGTATACTACACAGACAATTTTTTTATTATTTTTTTTTCACTTGTCGCTAGAATTAAGTTGCACGCGGGTACGTCAACAACGTTTTAATCTATCGACACTGGGAGCCCATTGTTTTTAACAACTTTTCCACGTTCGGTTATTTTCAGTATGCTTGCGCGTACAAGCGCACAACAGCTGGTCCTATGACGATAATTCCCATGTAAAGTGACAATAATAATAATAATATTAATAATTATTATTATTATTATTATGAATTTACAGTCGTGTGTTTGGAGTAATAGGTACTACGCGTAGGGTACTACTACGCCGGCAATAGTCAATTATGTATTTAAAATTCGGCAGCGTGCTCGCAATTGTGGTAGTAAATAGTAATTTAGTGAATTTAAAAGCTGTCGTTGATCGCGCACACTGTTATGCTGTTCGGACATAATATTGTATCAATTGTAACGATTTATTCCGAGGGCCACTCGAATCTTACCTAATCATTAAATTGTGCTTGTATGTGTAAACGGTTAATTAACAAAATATTCCTCTAATAAAATGTCGCTGCCTTAAGCACGCTCGAATGTTTTCCGTTCTAAAAATATGTTCGCTCCAATGATAGACTGGATGTGTAACAACGAACTTACTGATCGCAGATTGTAATAACACGTATAAGACAAAATAACGAACGCGTCGGTACGATAAGATTTTTTTGGAGAATCACATTGCAAAAAGGCATATTATTATCAATTTCATCAAAAATGCATATATCTATTGCATAAATAAAACAAGTGAAAAATTTGCAAATGTTAAATATAAATACAGTGGTATCTGTGTTTAACAATCTTCAATTCAACAAAACTCTCAACATGACTATGCATTTTTTAACCATTTTTAATTTAATTTTTTTTTTAAAATAAATACATTTTTAACTATAGTAATTAATAAAGTACACATTGTATGTACACTGGTAAATCCGAAATCTAAGGTACTTAAAATTATTGTTATCGACTGATTATAAAAAGACGAACTGTCTACCGGAAATAGTTCAACAAGATGACAGACACCGTCCGAAAAAAAAATAGTATGAATATACCTAACATCACAATACACTATGTTCAAATCATAATGTATCTTCAACAAATAGGTAAGTACATACAAATTAACTTATTAATATTATTTATTATTACCTATACATATTATATTACCTATATCACAATTTGCATACATTTTGTATAGTATGTGTAGTAGGTAGGTATATGAACATAAGTGAAACAAAATATAGGTAGAGGATTTATTCTTAATCAAATTTCTATAAAACGAATTTGTGCAGAGCACCGTCAAGTTCGCTAAATAAGGTTCCATTGTATATTGAAACATACACCGGACTGGGACAAAATATTATGTGTGACAGGGCGGCGGCGAAGGTTATTGACCCAGTCACCGTATTATAGCTGCTGCGGATTCTGTGTCTACACTTTATCATTCTCGGCAGAACCCAAATTAGCGGAAAAGGCAGTCCCCCTTTATTATTCCAACAAATAGATTATTTACTACGGCACGTAGTGTGTGCAGCACGAATACATGTTATATTAGCGAGTGATGTCATTATAAAACTTAAATGGCAGTGTGCTCTTTTTGGTTTTAAAATGAAATAACGAAAACTCGCGCGAGTTGTAATGATATTTGTGGGTACAATAAGAAATTACAACTGAGAAAAAAAAAACAATAAATATTTAGGTAGATGAATTTTGAAGATTTATAGTATACACAGTGCAGATGTGATTTTTTTCCGGACCGTACCAACTAAATTTGAAATTTAATTCAATAACACTGCAACTGCTATCAAAATTGAGCACAAGTTATTAAATTAGGTAGATACCTATTATATAAATAAGCACTTTTTTTTTTTTTTAATTCCAATTATTGAAT
This sequence comes from Stegophylla sp. TES_Ste_2020, assembly GCA_025469315.1. Taxonomy (NCBI): domain Eukaryota; kingdom Metazoa; phylum Arthropoda; class Insecta; order Hemiptera; family Aphididae; genus Stegophylla; species Stegophylla sp. TES_Ste_2020. The sequence continues at coordinate 129,269 of JAIPRM010000005.1, forward strand.
ACTACGAGATAACGGTCAGGTCACGTAAATGTAGTCATAAACGATTGTTCGATTCGGAACGCGATGCGCGGGGTTTTCTTTCGCCAAAAATAATAACCTCTAATATAGGTATAGGTATCGTCGAAAGCACCGACTGAACCGGACAGACTTGTACGACTTCGATAGTCCGCAGCGCGTTTATACCGCCGTATGTCACATGTGCAACTACTAACCTGAGCGTTTTGTTGTTGACATTTCTGGACCGTTTGTCGTCTTTGGGCAACCTCAAGTAGTCTTGATCACCCAACAAGAACAGATCCTTGGATATGATCATTGTCGCGGCTGCGGCGGCGGTCGTCGTCGTGGTGGCGGCGGTGGTAGTCGTCGGCGCGGAGGCGGCCGCGCGATTAACCGACGATCGGGGAAAAATGACGCGAAAAACGAGAGTAAAATAATTATCACGAATATAATAATATTATGACTTCTATTTAAATCAGAGGACGTTCCAACGTGCGTAGTAGTGACAACAATGGTCCGGCCGTCTCCTCATCGGAATGGTGGAGGGAAAGTCGTCGCCGACGGATGGATACTGCAGCTGTGTTGTGTTCGTCGGTCACGAACGGCCGCGGTCACGACGGTTTTTTGTGCCTTGGCGACGACGATGACGAGTGACGACGACGACGACGATTCCGAATAATTTTGAATAATTTTTGTCGCCCCGTTGTGACGCGGGGTTGTCGTCGCTGCGGGAAGAAACGTTCGAACACCACGTTGATGATCGCCGTTACGGCGGCGTATCGATGGGCAGCTGCTGCTGCTGCTGCTGGTGGTGACGACGACTGCGGTGACCGATCGACGGCGACGATTACGATAGTAATAATAATAATAAAAAAAAATATATAATATATTGATAATAATATTTATTACAACGTTGTCGCGCCGTATGCGGAAATACGACGTGAACTTTTCGGGCAGACCGCGACAGTAGCGGCGCACTCCTAACACACTGACAATGTGAAACACTGAACCAGATAGAGACGACTGCGCCGGTTACCCGGTCTCGTTCTCCGAAACCGCAGCACACGCACGCAGCACACACTCACCGGCACGGCGGCGGCGGTTTGGGCGGCGATGGCGCGCAGCCACCGGCCAAAAGCGGTACCTGGTGGATAAATAGCAAAACACGCGCGCACGTGCGACAGCAGCCTCTTTTTTTTTTTTTTTTTTTTTTTTTGTAATTTACGCTTTTAACGGCTGTTGTTCAGCTACTGCTGTCTTTGACGTCCCTGTATCAGTGTCAAAGATATTTTCTGAAAGTAAATAAGTCGCGTCCACCGAATATGTTCACAAAAAAAAAAAAAATCAGGTGATATCAATATTTCAGGGGACGTTACCGGTTTGGGGGGAGTCGTGTCGTGTGCCTCGGAATACTTATCTTATATACCATCAAAATGTGCTAGGAATGCTAGGATTATATTAATAATAATTAATAATATTATTTTTTTTCCATTTATCTTTTGAGTAAAATCATCAATTCATTTATTGATTTAACTATTTATAAAATTGTTTGTAAAATTATGCGATGCGTGATTAGTTATGTATCATATACATAAATTTTATGTGTATAATATATTATAACAACATTTTAGAGTATACGCAGGTATATTCTGTATACAAATCACCAGATTTTCGAATTTTGGCTTTTATATCTAATGACTAATAAATGTAAAACATCATTTTATATGTTTACATACTCCTAAAATATCTCGAAAACAAAATAAAACTAATTTGATAGTTAAAATAGGAAAACATATAGATGTTACTTGGACAAAGATATTTCCTGATATATTTCCAAAAACTTTTGTGGAAAATGCTATAAATTGTATTGTACAATTAAACATGAAAATTTCACTGAAATTATATGTTCAGTCGTTTAGAAACGAAAGTCCTAATTGATTTAGTCAATTAGTCAAATAGATTTTATCACCTTGATAATTGAGCCATTTAATTAGTAAAGTGATTACTTATAATGAGTTATATTTATTTTCTGGTCGCGGGAACATAATCACTTCCTCTTATTTTTTGTTATAAAAATTTAATAAAATTTAATACGCCCGTCAAGAGAATACCACCCGTCGTGCGAAGTACACCCATCGTGCGAAGTATGTCCGGCTTTTTTTTTTCTGAGTACAACTTTTCGTATGAAAATACTTGTCCAAAAGTTTCAATCAGTAACTTTTTGAAACCGGATTTGCCTCTAAGTTGTACTTAGAGAGGTTATTTTTTGAATTTCTCAATTCTTCAATTATTTTTTTTTGGAAAAAACTATACAAAATTTGACAAAAACGACTTGGAAACCATCATTTTTTGATCCGAACTATATAAAAATTTAAACATAGATAGAAAATAATATAAGAAAGATTTTGGCGCAAGAAAATTTTGAAAATGTGAAAAAAATTTTGGACATTTTTCTAACATTTTTTTTTCTCATTTATTTTTTATATTATTAACTTCCCTCGTTCAGAATCGTTTTATTGAAGAAATGATTTATCGTTTCTTTAAAATTAAATACACCCGTCAAGAGAATCCCACCCATCGTGCGAAGAACAACCATCATGAGAAGTATATCTGGCTTTTTAATTATAATAATAATAAATAAAATAAAATAAATAATTATTATAATATAACAAATATGTAGATTCTTCTGCACAGTATGAGTGCTATTATATTTATATGTATCATTATTATCAAGAAGAACAGGAGAAGTGATATAATCGATTTTAATGTCAGTTGTGTTAAGAATTTCAATGGCGTGTGATTTGGATTAATTAGTTTTTGTGATTATGTTTGAAAATAATTTAACAATTAAGGAAATTTGTGCTCATTACTATTTTTGTAGAGCTTTTTGTTAGGAAACACCGGATATATGTTTTTCAAAAACACATTATTATGAAATGACATCTGATGAAATTAATTAAATATATATTACGTATTACAGTTTAGATAAGTTCTTATAAAAATTAAAAATGATATAGCAAACAACGTTTTGAAAATAGCTGTCTATTTCATGTAATTTGGATGAAATATTTTATATTAAAATAACAACTAACAAGTGATTTCTAATATACGTAGTTATACATTATTGAATAGCAAGACTTCCATGTCAACAACTATATATTTGTAAAATAATAAAAATTAAAAAGTAAGACGAAACGTTATGGCCCCTTTATACTTGCAGCCCGGGGCTACAGTGCCCCCCTCCCCCAATAGCCCCCACCTTAATCCAGACCCGATTGCCGATGTTAAATCTAAAAAATAGCTTTCAATAGTATTGTTTTTAAATAATCTACACGGAATTTATTATCAAATTATTTGTAGTGTTTATTGCTTGAATATGACCGTGAACCGTACCTTGTTTTATATATCTTTAGAAAATGAATTGGAAGATAAGAGACAAATTACATTTTATTGTCTATCATCATATCTCTAATTTTCTGGGTTCTTCAACAGTTACAGACGTAATAGTTTTTTTAACAAAATTATAGTTCAAGGAAATAAGGTGCGTGTGTACATTTTGATTATAATTTTTTATATTATTCGAAGCAAGTCAGAGTTGGTAAGAATAAAATTGGCATTATAATAATTATACTGTATTTGCTGAAATTAAATTAAGTTTCAAATAACATATTAATTCCAATAATTATAGTTACCTCCATTCACAGTTGGTCCATATTTTTTTTCATTACACCCATCGTATACACTGTAGTTAAATTATATAAATAATTTTTTTATATTTTATAATATATTTAAGTTATAACAATATTATATAATTGAAAATTTGACACATTGAATTACTAGACTGAAGAAAACTATCCCCACCACTATATAAATGACAGTACGTGTGAAAACTAAGAAATTTAGGATAACTTATGGACTACGGTTCAAACACGAATTTGTTCATTTTTAGGTAATAATTATTCTGAAAGCTAACATGATAAATACATGCTTATAACGGTTATAACACTTTGTTGAATTGTAAAACATATGACCAAGAATTTTATTAGCTCTTGCGATGTAAAGTGTTAGTATGCAATCTAATACATTTTGTTAATGACCTTAAAATACCTTATCTTATTTTGAAATAACACTTTGAAGTTTGAACTAAATTTTTATCACGTTCATTATTAAACTCTTCTGGATTTTACAATACTTCTGTTCTATAAAATCTTTTATCACAAGCAAAATTGTAATGATTGTTATTACATAATATGATTCCCAGTAAAATTAATTTTTTAGAAAAATTATGCAGTTTCAGATTCTTGGTATAGCAAAGAAGCTAGTGTTTTTACAAAGATGTTTATTTTTAATTTTTTTCTGCAAACATTTTTTCGTATGGAAATACTTATCCAACAATTTCAATGAGCAATTTTTTAAATCACTATTTGCCTCTAGATGGTAGTTTTGAGAGGTCAATTTTCGAAATTCTCAATAGTTTTTACAAAATTTGGACATAACTTGACAAAAACGTCTTTAAAACTATCTTTTATAATCCAAACTTTATGAAAATTTAATATAGATTGATAATATGAGAAATGATTTAGCGCAGGAAATTATTTAATATGTGAATTTTTTTTTTCTAACACTTTTTTGATCCAGAACAAAGTGAAGAAGGTAGTGTTTTTACAATGATATTTATTTTTTTATTTTATTTTTTTTCTGTGAACACTTTTTCGTATATATTTACATGTCCAAATTCTAACGAATTTTAAAGTTTTAATAAAAACTTTAAAAAAGTCGATCGCATTATTATAACACATAGTGCGGTTTAATAGATTTTAATTATTTTTGATAAAATATACAATTATTTTAATTCACAGCATACATAATTACTATGTTCAATTACTTTACATCATTCACGATTATCTATTTTCAGAGCATATATACTATTTTCAAAAACATTATAGCTAAAAGTCCAGAGAGCTTAATTTGTAACAGATTAATTGTAATACATCAATAAAACAAAAGATTATTATATACGAAGGTAGACAATAAATTATAAATTTTATTTTTCAATATTTAGTGTGGTAAAAAGAAAAAAAAGAACAGTGTAAAATGACCATGTCATAATAGTTATAGGATTTTAAAACACCAAAAATAACCTTGTACAAATGAATAGTCAACTCGAATAGTTATTAAATGTTGATTTATCTATTCAGTATTGAGAAGGTCAGTGATATTTTTGCAATTTTTTTCGAGTGTATTTATGCATTAGTGGTCAATTGTAGAGACATTTATAGGAGAGTAGTCGGTTGGTAATATTTTACATGACCTTTATTAGACAGAAAACTAAATTCTTATTCAATTGAATTGTTTTATAAGGAAAAATTAATTTGTTAAAAGAAAAAACTTTACAAAACCTTTAAATTGTTCAGAAAATACAATAATAAAGACTAGACAAAAAAAAAAAAGTACAAGAAAAAAAATTTAATGAATTAAATAACAAATTGAGTGATGTGTATATGAATCAAAATGAACAAAACTTTGCACTATTCTTCATATTCTTCGCTTTATCGACTGATACGTAGGTACAGGTATGAGGTGAATATATAGAATCTTGAGTAGATTATTTTTACGTTTGGTTCAGTTTGGACCACAATAGCATGGCATTTTAAATTTAAAATAATAATAAATCAGAGGATTTTGAACGAAGCTTGCACAATAAAATGGTATATAGTTTTATTTAAAGGTTTTTAACGGTATAGATTAATTATTAGTAGTTTTGAATTAGTAACCAAATTATCCAAAATAAATTTTGTCTATTTACACATTTAAAGTTCAATAAAATGAAGTTGACCGAGCATTATTAATAATAATATAACGTTATTTAAATATTTAAATTAATAATAAACTGGATGAAACTTTTGAGTAATACTATCGAAAAAATAGTTCTTTAATATCATATAAAATAATATAATAAATATAAAAAAAAAGTAAAGATAGCTACACATACTTAGCACCACGGATATTATGAAGACTATTATTATTTTTATGACGACTATTGTCTTTATATCATTAACTTCCTTCGTTTAGAATCGTTTAGTTGAAGAAATTAATTGTCGTTTCTTTAAAATTCTACAAACCCATCAAGAGTATCTGACCCGTGGTACGAAGTATGTCCGGCTTTTTTGTAATAAATTTTTTACATTGTATGATAATATAATATATTATAATACTGTGCAATTATCAATTGTAATCAAATTTGTTTTTGCATGAAATAAAAATGAAATTTTATATGGTAGATAAAAATATTATATTAAAATTCATTTGCGGTAGTCATTCTCTTACTCGGGCGCGGCGAAAAGCGTGGGCGCCAACAGACTCGCTCCTTAAGAGGCCTCATAATTAACCTCGGGACTCGGAGCAAGACAAAAGAAATTCTATGAAATTATTTTATTATAAATACACTCACATCTCCATAACATACTTACTTAATTTTTTTTGCAAATGTTGATTGCATTGGATTTGGATACAATAAGGGTTCAATTATTTATATATTTATGTTGAATTATTCTTAAAGATTAACCATTTAATACCAGTAAATAGTCATGAAGAAGGAGCTGGGCTGAAGATAGTTGGAATTTGTCCTATCTAAAATATTTATAGCAGAGGTTCCCAAACTGTGGGTCACGACCCAAAATTTTGATCACGATTACATTTTTGATGAGTCGCGTTAAAATTTAGATCCTGAGTGGATGGATGAAGTTAGTTTTTTACAATGATGTTTATTTAAAATTTTTTTTTTTATGCAAAACACTTTTTTGTTTAAAAACACTTGTCCAATAGTTTCAACTAGCAATTTTTTGAATCAGAATTTGCCACTAGACGTTATTTTAAAGGTGTCATTATTCAAAATTTTCAATAGTATTTCAACTTTTTGGAAAAACTACCCAAAATTGGACAAAAACGCCTTTACATTTTTTTTTTCAATCCAAATTTTATAAAAATTTTAATATAGAATAAATATCGATATGAAAAATATTTTTGTGAAATAAAATTTTTAATATGTGCACTATTAGTTTTTTGAGTGAAAAATTCTCATGGTGCGAAGTATGACAGACTTTGTTCATACTCAATTCAATTTTTTTTTTAAATTTATTATTAAATTACTCGTCGTATATTCCTATATAATTTTAATTGACTCTCATGATTTTTTTAAAAATAAATAAATAATTAATTTTATTAAAACAAATAAATAATTTTATTACAGTTTTAAAAATTGTTGGATAAAAATTTAAATAGTTACAAAATGCAATATTTTACACTGTATCATTTTTATTTCCATTGCTCAAGAAGCAGTAGAGCAAAAAAAAGATGGACATTTGATTATTGTGGTGGGTTGTCAAAATTAGTCGTACCATAAAAAGTTTGGGAACCTCCGATTTATAGGCTGGTTACCAGCTTTGTTATCAGCCTAATTTAATTTTAAAAATAAACGTTAATAAAGATAGACATTAACAATTTTCTCAAGTTTCAATTCACTGGGAAAAATGTGTAATAGACTATATTGAACATCCGCTTACGAATCGGCCTTTTTAAAACGTTTAGGTGTAGCATTTCCCGTATATTATACCCTTGAGCACGCCTATGTATATTATATGTAGTTTAGTTTATTTTTTTGCATAGCGGATGTAATTTTTAAATGAGCAAAAAAAAAAAGATTATAACGAGCATTATATTATGTACATAAGTATACACATGTATACGTCAATTATTGTCAAACGACCTATGGGATTTGTAATTTAAAAATTTAAATAGTTGTAAACACTTATTAAAAAAACTACAAATTACGTCCTCTATAGCACCTATCCCCTATGTGTGGCTACTATGGAAGGCGCACGGACACGGGCGTTCATAAACACAGCACCAAAATTAAATATTACAACGATTTGAACACCTAAACTATTATTTGATATATTTTATTTAAATGTGCAGGCGTTGATAATCCTCGTTATTATTTTGGCGCACTCACGCATATACATATTATGACGTATGCATAGCCAGATTTAGGTAGGGGCTGGAGCCCACAAAAAAAATTCTCCCAGACCTCAAGAAAATAATTAAATTCATCAATTATCTATAGGTTTTTTTTATAATTTACAGTATTTTAGTATGAAATTTTGGATATAGTTAAAAAGTACAAACAACTTATTATACTCCAAACGCATACTATTTAGATTAGATCTTATTACTACAATTGCTGCTTTGAAGTCACTGATGGAATTCATTTTGACGAGTCGTGTAAGCTCTTCTAATTATAAAATACAGGGGAAAAAAATGTCCGTCATCAATGATAGGTATCAGAAAGGATTTTTACATTTAAATATGTTCTAGATTTGGATTTTTATATTTGTTAAAATCAGAAAGATTTAGAATTAATTCAGCAAGGTATAGAAAAAAAAACAATAAAACTTGTCGACATTTACAAAGAATTAAAAGTCGTTATTTATTAAGTCCAAAGTATTTTTTGAAGTTCATAATAATGAAAAAAAACATTTTGGAAATATAAGTGAAGTAATTTATAATATATTTAAATTACTGAGTCAAAAAGGAGTTGAGGATTGCTTTCTAATAATAAATATTTTTTCGAATACATCAAGTCTTTATATTAACTACCTAATTGTAGTAGTGAAAGGTTAATTTTGAAACTAAAATGTATAAAAACAGTCTTTAAAATCTATGGAACAAGCTAGAAGAAATTTTTGACTTGGATGAGTTTAGAAAATTATATATTAAAATAAATTCGGTTAATTTTGAAGACGTAATTGAAAATTTATCTCAAAAAAAAAAAAAAAAATGAAAAACACGTACCAGTACACATAATATGTTTGACCTATTTTATACGACTAGAATAATAAAACAAAGAGTAAAAATATTGAATAAATTCAACTTTGAAACTATTGTTATTAGCCTAAAAGTCAGTTCCCGATTTATAAAAATAATTATATAAATTATAAAAATGTAATGCATAATATAATATCAAATTAAAGTCATGGCAGTCTAATACCAAGAATACGATATAAATAATATATAAATCTATATATCGTATTATACGTTTTTCAATATGTCATGGTCTTAGCTTCAAGGCATTAAACTAAACTCATAATGAAGCAGAATAAATTTCCTAGCCCATAGCCCCCCCCCACAAAACATAAATCCTATCACAGATGTATATACACACTGAACCTGAAATTCAAGAAGTTTCTTATTTCAAAACATTTAACAATTAATCTTGCTGAACGAATATACGAATATAGGAGTATAATTATTTGTTGTATTGGTATATGAAAACTATGTGCGATAAGTGCATTATATATTATAATAATATAATATATACTTATTAAAACGTCGCCGCGGCACGAGTTTCCATTTTGTAAACGATTAACAGTGTAGTGTGGTCGTCTAACCACTATATGTGCGTATACAGGGTAGAAAAAAGCACGGTAATCTAGATAATATTTTTAACCAGTGATAAAATTTAGAAAATGCCATTTTTTTACTTTACTATTATTTTATTTTTTTTTTACAATACTGTTGGTGTCAAATGATTCCTAAAAAAAAGGTAATAAATAGTTTTCACGATAATCTAATAATACTGTCACCATTATATTGCGAATATTATATGCGAAATGCTCATACGATTTGGTATATGACATAATTTTTACTATTTTTGCACCACCGTGGTGGTGCTCATAAATAAAACATTTTTAAAACTTCAAATCCATGTTTTTATCTTAAAATAATATTCCATGTAAAATTCTACCTTAAAATGAGGGTTCTAAGGGAGTAAAAAGAAAGATCATCAGATTAAAAAATTATTCGCCAGCTCATATTGTTTGAACTATAAAATGAAAATTGAGTTAAGACGCAATGACTTTTTTTTTCTCCTGTTGTTTTAGGGTGGCTTTCAAACGCGCAGCACACTATACTTGCATTATAGTAAAAACACCAATGGAATCTGCGAGGTGAACAAAAATTTTCTTTCATAAAAAAAAAAAAAAAACATAATAATAATAATCGAATCATACGCGTAATCGTGTTTACGCACATCACGAAACAATATACCGCCGTATCATATAATAATATTATATTTTAATTAGGGATGGGTTCTCGAATTCTTCAAACTTTAAGAAATTCGAACATTTCGAAATTCAAGAGAAAAGTTAGTTCAAACTCGAACAGTTCGAATAGTTCGAATAGTTCGAGTTAAGTACATCATGTTAGAATGTTCGAACAGCTTAATCGTTAGGTTTTAGATTCTAAACGAAGTGAAGAAGCTAATGTTTTTACAATAATCTTTATTTTTTTTTTCTTCTTCTTTTATCATTTTTTTTCTATATACACTTTTTCGTATAGATCTACTTGTCCAAAAGTTTCGATCAGTAACTTTTTAAAACCGAATTTGCCTCTAATTGGTACTTTAAAGAGGCAATTTTTTGAATTTCTCAATTCTTCAATATTTTATTTTGGAAAAAACTACTACCCAAAATTTGATGAAAAAGACTCAGAAACAATTATTTTTTGATCCGAACTTTATGAACATTTAAACATAGATAGACAATAATACAAATAAGATTTTGGCGCAAGAAAATTTTGAAAATGTGAAAAAAGTAAAGTGAAGAAAAGAAAAGGCAAGAAAGTCGGCGCACCACGGATATTCTTCGCTCTTTGGGTCAGATACTCTTGGTAAGTGTGTTGAAAATGACGACCATTATTGATCTTTATATTATTAACTTCTTTTTTTTTACCTTTACTATTGTTTTTAAAATGTTGATTTAAAAGTTTAATACAAAGTAAAACAAGTAAAACTTAAAAGTATTAAAACATTTAAAACATATAACTTTTAAACAATAACTTAAAATTTTACTACTATTATAATTTTCCTTTTAAAATTAACTATGAATAAATTATTCTCAAATGATTTAATTTTTTTATAGTTCGAAAATAGTTCGAATAGAATTCAGATTCGAGTTCGAAAAAATTAATGTTCAACCCATCTCTAGTTTTAAAGATAATGTATAACTATAATATAGAAGCGAAAACCACATTGGGCGCATATGGCGTGTATGCAGCCAGTGTGATAGTGGCGTCCGCAGTGGAATGCATATCCGGACGGACTAGTTTCGTGAAAGTAGTCTTGACCGCGTGTGCGCACGTGTGTGTGTGTGTGTGTGTGTGTGAGTGTGTGTGTGTGTGTGTGTGTGTGTGTTGTGTGTGTGTGTGTGTGTGTTGAGATCCTACGACAAGGGGTCCCTGGTTTCGCGCTTCGCCACAATCTCGGCTGCTGAAATGTGCAGCAGAGTGTATTATAAATACGTATATTACGAATGCACGTGTTTGTGAATTTATTTATTTTATTCTGCTGCTCGTCCGTGCAACAGCTGCAGCAGTACTCAGAATAATAATCGATGACGGTGAACGGACGACGACGGAAGCGTAGTTGTAGTCATCGCTCGGAGAACCGGTTTTTGGGTGCCAAGAGAGAAACCTGCGCGATATTAATATTATTATAGTCGTGGTGGTATAATTTTTTTTTTTTTGTAATCCATTGCGCTCGCAGACTCTTATGCGTTTTTGGATTTTACTTCCTCCCTCCCACCTTTTTCCCTTTTCCCGAATTTCGCACTCATTTACGTTTTTTTTGCTCTCGGAAACGCATTATTACATTATGTATTATTTTTATACTTGCACAAATTTTACTGGTTTTTTGCGAGCACTTCCATTGAAGTAAAGAATTAAGAAAAAAGCCGGACATACTTCGCACGATGGGTGTTCTTCACACGACGGGTGGGATTCTCTTGACGGATGTATTGAATTTTAAAGAAATGATAAATCACTTCTTCAATAAAACGATTCTACGAACAAAGGAAGTTAATAATATAAAAAATAAATGAGAAAAAAAAATGTTCAAAAATTTTTTTTCACATTTTCAAAATTTTCTTGCGCCAAAATCTTTCTTATATGGTTTTCTATCTATGTTAAAATTTTTATATAGTTGAGGTCAAAAAATGATGGTTTCCGAGTCGTTTTTGTAAAATTTTGAGTAGTTTTTTCCAAAAAGAAAATTGAAGAATTGAGAAATTCAAAAAACGACCTCTCTAAAGTACAATTTAGAGGCGAATTCGGTTTCAAAAAGTTACTGATCGAAACTTTTGGACAAGTATTTCCATACGAAAAGTTGTACAGAGAAAAAAAAATAAACATCATTGTAAAAACACTAGCTTCTTCACTCCGTTCAGAATCTAAAATATATGTAACTTTTCGGTATAATTGTGTCTTTTAGTTAAAAAGCAAGGAAGACACATTAATGCTGTCAAAGACATTTTATAAATACTATTATTATTATTTAAATAATAAATCGTGACCAGAGATTACATCAAATTGTCCTACTGGTCTCTACTACTGGCTATTATTAAACATTAATTTAATTTAATATATAAATATATATATATATAAATATAGGTATTGTATAGGTGAAATATATATTTGACTAATTATGAAGCTTGTCACCGATGTTTTATAGACCGCCGAACAAGCTATTAACATAATTGTAATTAACGGGCATGATCATCGTAATATATAATAATATATTCTATAGGAATCGACCTTAAAACACGAAATGCTAAATTTTATGTCAAGCCGGTTTTCAAACTTAACAATGTTAACCAATTCGATATTTGATAATCTTTGTTTTGCGTGGGCAGTAATGGTAGTAATATATTATTGGAATGTTTTTTTTTTCATGACTAAATGTATAATATTTGACAGGTTCAGTTTTGTGTAACGTGCTAATAAACTAGATTTGCAGAATAATTGTTTTAATACATAAATTAATAATAAACTTATTATACGAACCGTAATTTCCGAGTTATTGAAGAACAAAGTGGGTGATCAAGTTACAAGTGCATTTTTTTTTCTTTTTCAAAAACATTTGATTGGTGTATAATGAAGTCAAAACTACAATACGGTCAATAAGTTTAAGTAAAAATAGATAGTATTTTTTTTTTTTTTTTTTTTTTAATATACTTAAAAATATTTGATATAGAAATTAACTATTGATATAGTGACACTTACCTGATTTCAAAGATTCTAAACAATTCATATACTTACATATTTACTACACCATTATTATTGTACATGAACGAAAATATCAAATATGTCTAAAATCAATCATAATAACAAGGTAAGGTTATTTTTTCTCGCTTTATATTTTATGATTTAATAATTATGATTCGTTGAAATATCCTTTTTATTTCGTTTGTTATTATCATTATTTTTTGGAGAAAACTTTTATTATGTTTATTTGTGGTTTATAAAAATTTCATAATAATTTAATAAAGCATTTTTGAAAATTTCTTGTTTTTTGTTAGTTTTTAATTCATACAATTTTAATGTATGGATATATTAAGAGCTGAAAATTTAATAAAACACATTTATATGTACATATTTCTAACGGTACTGAAAAAATCTCGAAAATCGTTAGTCAAGTTTTTTTTTTGTTTTATAACTGCTTAAAACTGATATTTTGCTAGCAATTATTAAGTTTTACTTAAAATTATACACTTCAACACATATAAAAAATAATTGGTACGACCGATTTATACGAACCAAGGTACATAGATAGAAAATTACAAGGTAAATATTTTGGTGTGATAAAATTTATAACGGACAAATAACTGTAAGTGTTATGAAGTTTTGATTGGAGTAAAATCGGAAAAAGTACTGACAAATATTCTGAAAATGCCGAAATAATTATTATCATGAAATCAATATGAAATATTTAGTGATAACTTCCAAAATAATAGAGATAGAGACTTGAAACTTTCACCAACTACTGAAAATATGTGTACCTCGTAAAAATTTCAGACATATTTAACAAATTTTGAGATAAGTATAAAAATTTGAAAAAATTGATATTTCTCATTTTTTTAGTTTTTATTTCATAAAATTTTAATGTATGAATATTAAGAGCTGAAAATTTAATGCAAACATACTTTTTTATATGACGTATAACCAACGGTCGTAAAAAAATCTTAAAAATTATAAGTTAACTTTTCAGTCAACTGTGATTATAGATCTACTATAGCACTATTGATAAGGCTAATTGTGGTCTCTGAACATAAATCAAAAATATAAATCTTTTATTGCTTATTGTATGACATGAATTAGTACTACTATTGATAAAAACGACAAATATTATATACTTATACAGGTACCAGTACATACATGGTTCTATTTACTTGAATACCTATGAATATGGTATATGTATCAATATTATTACCTAGTAAAATAAATACACATGAAATAGGCGCTATTAAAAATATTGAACCCCCCTTAATTATTAGGACACAACCCTGTATTTTGTTATATTGGTGTGAGTGTGCGTTTCGAACTTAATCTGTTCAATAACTATGCCATGGTTCATGTTTGATATAAATTAAACCGAAATCGTTTTTGCGATTTTATTACCGTGTTCATCGTTTCACCGATTTTAAATTCGGTTTTTTTTTTAATTTACTAGTTGTAGTTCATGCACTTAAGAAAATATCCGTTTGATTTTACTACTATTTAATAATTTGGAAGGTATCGGATAGTTATAATTTTACAAAACCGACAGAGGGCGTTGAAGTCGTTCCAAGTATAAATTAGCTTTTGAGATACTAATGAAATTTAGTTATCTATTTTAGAAGTTTATTTAATCATTTATCTGCACATATACAAAAATTGCAACTTGTATTTTAAGGATCGAAATAGTTGTGTACTCACACATTTTATAATATACATATTAACTGAACTTATATAATATTTTGCTAATAGGTACTTAAAATGTTTAAGGGAGGCGTCATACTAAGAAGAAATTGAATAATTAAATGAAATTTTTTTCCCCCGAGTATTTCTTATTTATAATTTTTTTTCTTATTTAACTTGCGCAAATTTTTCGATACACGTTATGTAATTAAATATGTAAAACTTGTGTTACTAGTATTATTCGTAAAAATAGGTCATGTTCAAAAAATGGACCTTAATGGCCGTTGCAATAATATGATTTTAGCATACTAATGTAACACAATATACAATATACTTTGAAATATATTTTGAAGGCTAAAGTACAAGGTTATGTTTGCAGATTAATTTTTTTTTTAGGGAGGTCTATTGTCGCAATTTTTAGTAATATCACTTTCTTTTATATTCCAATTAGTCATTTTAAAGTCGTGTATTTGGCTATTATTCAACAAATATTACATATTCTTAAATAATATTACGATATAGATATTAGTTTTAAAGAACTATTTACAATATAAATTAAACAGGGATAATAAATAATAATTAACTTACATTACAAATAGAGTTCGGATTTATATACATCATCTTTATGTATATACCGCTAAAGAGAATAATATGTAGTCTTTCGAACGTATGTGAGTGATTCATTCAAAACCGAGTTCACGGGACAAAGATTTTTCTTCATATTTCAGAATATTCTACTTATTTGTCATATTCTGAAATATTTTGTAAGTTGTGAGAGAAAAATTTTAACTGTTAGAAAAAAAAAACAATACGCAGTGATAGTACTTTTATGAATCGTAGATGACTTGATGATTTTATGATCCTGAGAATGATTCTATTATTTTAAATTATTGTAATAAGATAATCTATTTATTTTAAACCAATAGATAATAAACAGATCTATTCAACACAAAAAACACTATTTAAACTTAGCAAGTACAATACAATAAATTCATCAATCTTCCACAAATAATAGTTCTTCGGATCTGTTGTCAGAGGAGTATTCGAGCATAATATGACGATTAAGGTTTTAATAATAAATAAATATAATAAAAAATAATAAATTATTAAAGTAGTTAATATAATTTGAACATGTTTTTATTTTAAATTGGTGACGTTCTTATAAAGACAAATTTTTAAACAAATATATTTTGAAATATGCTCAAAGCCCGACATTTTCATGAAATATTAATAAAAAAATATATATATATCACTAGTAAAATGCAATAAAATGCAATTTTATCTTAAAATATGTATATTTATGTAGTAAAAAAACCTCAAAATATGCGAAAATATTATGCAAAATAAAATTTCATTTTTGAAATCGTTAGATTGTGATTCAAATCTGCAGCTCATCCAGCAACATTTTAGTGTACTCAGTAAAAACATGCAAAGGCATGAACTTTCGAGCCCTAGTTATTATTAATTAACGATTTTCTCGATAACTCGGTTTTTGGAAGTTTTGTGACCAAAAGAATCGTCCATGAGTTAACCCACGCTCGATGTTGGTCCGGCAAATACCGCTTACAATATTATATACGGTTTTGCGGTCGTAGGGCTTGCGAAGAATATGTAAAAAAAAAAAAGCCGGACATATTTCACACGATGGGTGTTCTCCGCACGACGGGTGAGATTCTCTTGACGAGTGTATTGAATTTTAAAGAAACGATAAATCATTTCTTCAATAAAACGATTCTGAACGAGGGAAGTTAATAATATAAAAAATAAATGAAAAAAAAAATGTTAAAAAAATGTCCAAAAATTTTTTTTACATTTTCAAAATTTTCTTGCGTCATAATCTTTCTTATATGATTTTCTATCTATGTTTAAATTTTCATATAGTTCAGATCAAAAAAATAATAGTTTCCGAGTCGTTTTT